>JAKCPI010023959.1:0-11423 GCA_023213315.1 Euborellia annulipes | reverse complement strand
TATATATAATCCAATCAAAACAAAAAACTTTAATGTTAATTTTCTCAAAAACTCGGTAGCTGGCGCTTGATCCACTAATGCGTAACAGGGTCCATATATATATATAAGTAACAAATAAAAATATTTTTCGATCTTTATAAATTTTATTTCTTTAATTCATATGTACCGTACTGTCGACACAAAAAATCTGCGTGGGAATACCCAATATACAACTTTTCAATTACCGAAGTAAAAGAAAGTGTGTGCTATGTGACCAATCACACCAGACTTTTTCTTCTGTTTTTGTAAGAATTTCGAAATAATAAAAAACACAAAAATTTGTTATATTATTCCTGTAAATTAATTTTGTTTTATGGTTTATTTCGCTAATTAAATCTTTGACGTATAAAATTTTTTTTATTAAAGTAAAGTCCATTTCTGACTCTGACTCTGGGCAATCCGCGAGAGAGAGTGGTTAACACATGACATGTACTCCGGAAGTGAACGGCTAGCGCTTTATATATATAGTAATGATAATTATGATATTCAAAATCTATTAACATTCTCGTCAAAGTCTACCTAATCACCAAGTCACCGTATGTCCCATAAAGTGAAAATAAATATTGTTACGTGTATTTATACTAAATAAAAAAAAAATCCAGCATGAATTGATATATTAATTTAAATAATAAACGCAATATCTCATAAAGCGTTGAAGAAGAAAAGGAAGAAAACGACACTTATGACATTTGATCGATTAAAGCCGGTTTGTAAGCCGTTTAACGTGATTACCGCCCCCCCTCCCCCCTACTCAGCAAAAAAAAAAAAATATTAAAAATAAAAATGTCTTGTTTTCCTTTTAAGTAATTAATCATCGACGACAACAGGAGAGAGAGATGAAAAAGACGCTAAAGATGTCAGCAACAGAAGGAAGGAGAAGAGAAGACGTCCGTCCGTCCACAACTGACCATGACGTCTCTCTCTCTCTCTCTCTCTCTCTCGTCATTAGGCTCTCAGGTCATTACGTCCCAGAATGCCCTTAATGCCCTTAAAGCCCACACACAAATCTCACTCACTCACTCTCGTTCTCTCTTGAAATCGTTACGTTTTTATTCAAATTCGTTGAACATCTGAACATTAATGTGGTTTAACAGGCCATTTTATCAGGTTTTTTTTTTTTTTTTAATTTTCTTTTTAAAAATTTATACGATTAAATAAAAAATTTCATGCATCTCATTACGGTTTAAAAGTGTGGGTGTATGCAAATAAAACGCTTACTTTCTCTTACCTATATATTTATTGTATAAAAATAAAAAGCAGAGCAGCTAGGTTTATTTCTTTAATAGAGAACCCACAGCGACGTTTCGGCCGACTATGAGACCATCTTCATGGCTAGAGTTTAGTCAATAGAAAAACCTTTAGCCATGAATCATGGATATCGCATAGTCGACCGAAACGTCGCTGTGGGTTCTCTATTAAAGAAATAAACCTAGCTGCTCGGCCTTTTATTTTCCTACTACGTATTGATTCAGCTATCCACCTCGCTAAAATATACATATATAGGCTATTATTACATAGAGAATGGTGAAAATTCGTTGTCCAGATTTTGATGAAAATACACGTTTTGAGGCTGAATGAGTGCAAATGGTCTTTTTGTGCATCGTGGAAGAGATCCAAAGTAAAAAATCTTGTGAAACTGGTTGCACTGCACATAACTCTTGCCTTCGGTAATTGAAATTTAGTTGTGTTCTGTGCTTATCACACCAGATTTTTTATGTAGATTTCAAGGCCAAAATGAGAATATACATTTTAAAGAGTATCTAAAAATTAATTGATTATTTAATTTTAATTAAATTTTGAGAAAATCAAAAAGTCAAAATTTGTAACACAGTAAAAATAAAACAAGTATGAAATGAGCTACGAAGCTGAAATTTGATATATAAGTTAAGTAATTACTCTTCGTGACGTGCGAAAATAATCTTTTAAATAAATTTGGCCAAAGAGTACTAATACTTTACTGATGTACTTTTCAAGTTTTTTCTATTTTCTCAAAATTTTCTCTAACGATATAACTATCTTAAAATTCTTAAATCATTTATTTTTTAGATGCTGCTTAAAATGTCTATTCGCATTTTGCCCTCAAAAGTGTTTGAACCCCCCCCCCCCCCCCCTTTTGATTTCATAGAAAAGAAAGGAGAAATTGTTACCAATGTAACAAATTATAAATATTTTTCTATACCAGTATAAATCTTACATCTTGAATTCTAATGTACCGTACTGCCGAAATATTTTTTAAAATTCGTTTTAAGGTCTTTTTCTGCATCGGAGGCCATTTAGACCCCGTCATTATTTATTTCAATTGAAATAGATTTCTTTTTGTCACCTGGGACGGGATGCGAACTCTTGACCTTTGGTATCAGAAGCCAATGCTATCTACCTTTGAGCCATAAGTCAAGGGTTATTTCCGGAAATTAAATATATGTCGTAACAAAAAATCTGGTGTGACAAGCACAGAACACAACTTTGAATTACGGAAGATATTGTGTGCTGTCATACCAAATTTTTAATATCCGAATTTCAATTTCCCTTGTTTAAACAGCATTAATATTTCCCGTCTATAACTTAGCAATTAAACACAAATATTTCTCAATCGTGTTTCGAAACTCATTTATTTTTATATTATTTTTGAATAAAAACGATTTCCTTACTTAATATGAATCAACAAATAAGAATTTGTGAAGAGAGGTGGGAGAATCTAATCTCCGTTTGGGGCTTTAAAGGCTCTCGAGGGGCTTCTAAGTGCCACCTAGCTTTTGGGATGGATGCAAGTGGTTGGCTTATTTATTAAACTTGGGTGATTAGACAAGAATCCATAAACGATGGAAACACTCCACTAAGACCTGATGTGACCGTCCAGGGACTCTTACTTATCATATCACTTTTCTTATAACCACAAAAAAATTATATTTTATAATAAATTAATATCTAGGATTTTTTTATAAAAGTTTTTCATAACGTCTCTCTATCTCTAATCTTGGAGCGTTCCATAATATATTTTCCCAACCTTTTTCTTTCACAGACCGTCAATTATATGGCGAAATAATTTTTACTTTCTCTTACCTATATATGTTAATATATATAGGGCGAAAGTATTGGATTCATTTCAAAATTTCGATGTCGAGATTTTAATGAATATACACGTTTTGAGGTCCCCTGAGTCCAATAAAGTGGTTTTCGCGACATGGTCTGTCTGTCTACCTGTGTTCAATTTTATGCATGGAGGAATTGAGATAGGAGGTTGAAATTTTATAATACATTTTACAAAAAACAAAATACAAGAAAACTTTTATAAAAGTTAATAGTTCGTCTGAAAAAACATTAATATAAAAATAAATTTTACATCTTGAATTCTAATATATCGGCGAAAACTAATATAAATCGACACAAAAAATTTGGTGTGAAAAGCACTGAACACAACTTTCGATTACCGAAGGTAATCTGTGCGACCAGTCACACCAGATTTTTTTTATAGCCCGAGTGATAATTCAAAGTAAGAATTTTGCAAAATTCACTTTTAGTTATTCTTAATTCTCACTCCTGCTGATTAGTAAACTATGGGTATACTAATACGGATTTCGTCCGGACTGTTCCGATTTAGAACACGTGTCCGGATTTTAGAAATGTCCTAATTTTACTGATATGAACCGAAAACATGGCCAAATTGGGGAATTTTACTCCGCGCTGCACCTTAGGTTGGAATGAAATTTAAGTGATAGTGTATTGAAAAGGCTTAATTATAACAAATTTGTAATTAATTATAATACTCATTTTTTAATTTAAAAGCTTATAAATCAAGCTAAGTTTGATAATATTTTTCACGTCTCAAGATAGCTAAAAACGAAGATTTAATTGCCCAATTTTCAAAAATTTCCCCCCCCCCCTCCCCAGACCCCACGGAAGTCGTCTGTCCGGATCTGACCTCAATAAATTATGGTAACTCTAACTTCCAGGGGCGCCGGAATGAATTTGAATCAGGAGGGGGGCAAAAATTTTTTTTTAGAAAATTAAAATTATTTAATATGTTCAAATAGTATAAAACAAAAACAAATCTACTATAAAGCTTTAAAAATTTTAAAAAAATCACAATTTTAATAAAATTAAAATTTTAAAAAATTTGCTAGTGATTTTATCAAAATTTTTGGAAAAAATTTGGAAAAAAATGAATTTCTTACTCTTTTAATTTTTTAATTTAGAAAATTTTATTTTTCAAAGTAAAAATGTATCATTTTTAAAAATAAATGAAATAAAGAAGAAATTTTGCCCCCTCTGCCCCCCCCCCTGTAGGATGCCGGGGGGCATGTACCCTCGCCCCCCCCCCAGTTCCGGCGCCTATGCTAACTTCGAAGTTACCAGAGTTAACATCTCCCAACATTTTTACCAGACGCCAGAATTTTTTTCTTTTTTTTGCATTTATAATTATTTATATTGATAGTCGTCTTGTTTGTATGATTAACTCCGAGTTGCGTTATCAAATTTAGCACTTAATTTTAACCATTTTGTTGTTTGCTTTAGAGCCCAGGTAATTATCTAAGGATCAATGGTTCATTTGTTTAAATTAAATTGTCTATAAATTAATTTAAATAAATTTTGACAGATAACGGTTATCGTTAAAATAATCAAGAGAATTATCGTATAGACGTTAAAATGAAATCCGATTTAGTTGAAACTTTGTTTTGTATTCATTATATGCTTCTAGGATTCTTAATATCGTGGGAATTAAATTATATTTAAACTAAAAATAAGATGTTGAATTTTTTATTACTTCTTTTATATTTATTTAATATTTTAAGTGCTCTATGCACTTTAGGTTGGGAAAATTAGAGACAGGAACAAGACATTTGGGAGAAAAGGGAAATGGACTACTAAATTAGGGAATCCTTATGAACTTAACTCTGGTAGCTTGTATCTAGATATGGTCCTCCTCAACAGAGGCGAGCCACTAAATGGAAAACGAATAATTTAGAAAGTGGAGCAAGGGGATTAAAATAAATAGATAAAAAATATTGATCAATTTGAAGTGCCAATCACAATCTTATTAGAAATCTAATTACAATTTTTGACAAATATTATAAGAACTTATTAGATGACCTGCCTGACCATAATCTGGGATCTGCAGTCGAAACGTTTATTTATATAAAAATCTATAACTTTTGGCCTCCTCTTTCTTCCTTTATAAGGTCGCAGGAAAGAGGGGGGGGGGAGGGGGCACCCTTAGGGGGCCCGGACCTTTTAAACTTCAAATAAATTCCTAATAAAAAAATTAAATTATTTTTTAAAATATTGCTTTAACTCTAAATGTTCCAAGAAAAAAAAAACAATATTTAAAAATCTGGTATGACTAGTCGCACAGCACACAACTTTCTCTTACTTTTGGTAATCGAAAGTTATTCCGTGCTTGTCAACCCAGATTTTTTGTGCTGACTGACAGATGTTTAGTTTTTATTAAAATTCAAGATGTAAAATTTATAAACACAAGAAAAGATTTATATTTTGCTGCTATGGCAAACAATTTTATTCAATAGCTTCGTGTCACGTGCCAGGAAGGTACCTTTTTTTTTTTATAAAAGAACATTCACACTTTTTTCTCATTCACACTCACATTCACACACTCATTCACACAGTCTTTTCGGCAACTTAGGCCATTTAAGACTTTAGTCGATAACCGTTAATGATTATTATACATATTGGGGTCCAGGCCTTCTTATTTAAGTCATTTGATATCCAAATGCCTTAAATAAAATTATCGGACTGCATGGGGTCCGAACCCGCGACGTTGGGTATAGAAGGTAGACACGCTACCAACTACTCCAAGCCCCGTGGGCAGGGAGGTACCTAACTTAAATATAAAATTTCAAGCTCTTTTCGTTCTTGAGATATTTTGTTCACACACAGACAGACCATGACGCGAAAACCACTTTTTTGGACTCAGGGGACCTCAAAACGTGTATATCCATCAAAATCTCGATATCGCATTTTTGACATGATTCCAATACTTTCCAAATTAATAAAGATTTTAATAAATTTACTTACTTAATCACGATCTAATTATTTTTTTAATAAAGAAATCTCCATTACAATATTATTTATCCTTTTTTTTTTTTCTTTAAATAAGAATTTTTTTGCTAAAAATCTCATCGAGTGGATGGAAAATATTGTATAATGCATTATAATCTTAAGTAATGGAGAAGATTTGAGCACCCATCCCATTTTTTATTCATATATTTAACTTTTAATTTACTTAAAAGCCGCGGGGCAAAAATTTTTAAATAGTTCCATTTGCTTAATTTAATGAATTCAGATTCTTTTCTGGGAAATTTTCTGAAGGAATTATATTTATTAGCGTAAAAAAGAAAGGAAGAAAAACGAAAAAGGTAAAAAAAAAAAAAAAAAAGAAAATAAATTTAATCGTTATAAAAGTAGGTAGACTCAATCTCTCTCTTTTTCGCATGGGTTGTGACGTATCTACTCAAGTAATTTAAGTTTATAATATTTCCAACAAACAATACAAATGGCCTGTAAGGGAATATCACATGCCAAATTAAGATAAAACTTTGCAAGTAATTTTTCACCTCGCTTATTAAATATTTGTTTTTCTTTGACATTTTAAAGTCGACTTTGGATTATTTATTTAGATCAAACTCAAAATTCTACTTTTTGTGTATTCATGGAAAGAAAAATCAAAATTTGACTATAACAAAGTGTAACTAAATAAAAAAATATTTCATTTACCAGCGTTCTTTTTGTTCCTCTTTAGCCTTGAGTCATGCTTTAGAGAAAAAAAGCAAACGTGTGTGGGATCCCCCTGGCAGGACACACGAAGTTCCTCACGCCTTTTCTTCAACTCAGAATATAATTTAATATGAATATCATTTAAATAGGCGGAAAGCCCGCCTTCGAGGAGCTGCGCCTTCGGCGAGCAATTTCCCGCCTACGGTAGATAGAAGGAAATAAAGAGAAGGAGGTGGGCGTGGCCCCGCCAAGACTTCGGCTAATCTCGCCTTCCTCCGCCGTCGCTCGGGCGCTGGGAACGCATTTTTGTTACGTTACATTTTCTCTCAAATCACCCTGCCTAAGCCGCGTTAAAGAACTTCGTTCCTAAAAAGGTATAATCGATTATTTTTTCGTCTTCCGGACCCAATAATCGATTGTTTTTTTCCATAATCGAACACCCCTTATGTGAGAAAGGACTATCGAGCTCCCCGTTTCGCTGGTTGCCTGACTATCGGGGGTTTCTCTGACATTTCTTGTTAGTCAAAGTGCTATTTTAATAACAATTGGAATGTAATCTTTATTATTTTTTTAAAGTAACTCGTTTGCTAGTATACTAATATAAAGATTTATGTATTATATATTTTTCTTTTTATTTTTCCAAGGTCGTTATTTAACATTAAAAACAAATAATAATAAGGTAAATGCACCGATTTCCGGCCGACATGAACTTTTTTTTTTGCAAATATTTCATATTTTACGAGGCAAAATGTTATAAATTTTTCCTTGAGACTAAACAATATATGGTCTCAGTTAGAAGAAAAAAAAGTAAAAAACTTATTTCGTCTCGTGAAATATGATATATTAGAAATAAAAAATAATAATAATAATAGATTCTTAAGTTGGAGCATTTACCTTTATATATTTAAAATAAATACAACTTTTTTATAGTTTAAAAATCTGTTGTCACTGTGCTTGTTACAAGAGATTTTTTGTTTCCGGAAGTAAATAAGAATTCAAGATTAAAGTGAGGTGGATAGATAGCTGAGTATATCGCGTAGTAAGGAAGAAAGAAAAGAGCGTTTGCAGCTAGGTTTATTTCGTTTATTAATCACTTCAAGCCGACGTTTCGGTCAGATATACGACCATCATCAGGGCTGAAGCGTGTCAACAAAATTCCTCAGAATGTCGAATGGCACATTTGAGTAAAATATTTTTTGCCATTTTATAAGGACCATCAGGCTATTCGAGTCAAGGTTAGATAGCCTGATGGTCCTTATAAAATGGCAAAAAAATATTTTACTCAATTGTGCCATTCGACATTCTGAGGAATTTTGTTGACACGCTTCAGCCCTGATGATGGTCGTATATCTGACCGAAACGTCGGCTTGAAGTGATTAATAAACGAAATAAACCTAGCTGCAAACGCTCTTTTCTTTCTTCCTTACTACAAGAATTCAAGATGAATGTTTATATACATTTTAAAGAGCATTTAAGGAATAAGTGATTTGTGAATTTTATAATCGTTTGAATTTTGAAAAAATAAAAAAACTCAAAAAGTATATATCCTTATAGTAAGTCTAGGTATGTATGTATGCACTTGTACACTTTGGTCGATTTTATTTAAAAGAAAATTTTCGCCTATCAGAGAGGTTCCTAAGTTATAAAATTTCACCCTCATAGCTTATTTCCTTTTTGTAAGACCATTATGAGGGACTCACTTTTTTGAACTTCTGGAGTTTCAAAACGTGTATTTCTCGACATCGAATTTTTGACATAAATCCAATTCTCTCTCTCTATTAGCATATATAGATAACAGAATGTAAAAAAATATTGCTTTTGAAAAAAAATTTTATTTAAAAATGGACTGCTAATGGGGATAAATAATCCCGCAGCCGAAAACAAAAAAAATACCGAAACGTCGCTGTGGGTTTAATACCAATAAAGAAATAATAATAGCTGCTTGGCCTTTTTACTCATCCTTCTAAAAAAAAATTGTATTTTCGTATTGATTGAATAATAAATGTATTATATTATTATTTTTTTTCCGAATCTAAAAGTGGCATCATTTGAGGGGGGGGGGGGTTGCGCATTTGCTCTCCCCCCAAAGCTCAGATCCTTTATAAATTTTATATTGTTCAAAATAAAATATTTCAATCTACGTGCATATAAACTGTAAAAAATTAAATATGATAACTTTTAGCCAAATTTGTGATGCCCATTTAGAAGTAAATTTTAAGAAAAAAAGTTTGCCCCCTTATAGTATGTATTAGTACTCTGGTCGATTTTATTTCAAATCCTAACTTAAATATAAAATTTCATCCTTATAGCTAATTTCCTTCTTGACAGACAGTTTTGAGGGACCCACTTTTTTGAACTCAGGGGGTCTCAAAACGTGTATTTCTCGACATCGAATTTTTGACATAAATCCATTTCTCTCTCTATTAGCATATAGAGGTAAGAGAAAGTTAAAAATATCGCTTTTGAAAAAAAAATTTAAATATGGACTGCTGAAAGGCATCAGCAGAAAAACCCCCGGTAGCCATCGGTATTATAAATTAATAAAATATATATATGTTAAATTAAAACCCTAATGGCCTCTGCAGCCGAAAAAGGGGAATTAAAAAAAAATCAGCAGAAAAAAAAAATTATTATTTAAATAATAAATTTTTATATTATTTTTTCTACTGCAAAGGTATTTCGAATCTAAAATTTTATAGTCTGAACCAGTGGCGTCATTTGGGTGGGGGGTTGGGGGAGCATTTGCCCTTTGACTCTGATTTTTTTAAATTTTATACCGTTCTAAATAAAATATTTCAAAATATATAGGCCTATATGCATAAATAAACTGTAAAAAATTAATTAAATTAAATAACTTTCGCCTAAATTTGAGATACCCCAAAAAAAGTTTACCCCCTCCGAAAAAAAGTTGAAATGACGCCACTGGACGTTCCAGTCTACTCTTGGCCCTGATGACACCTCAATCTAAAGCTCCTCGTGACTGGTTATTTCTTTTATTTGTCTATCCACATCGATCACAATCGTGCCTAGTTTGATATATATGAACACCCACATAGAGAAGAGAAAGAGATAGACCTCTCAGATGTCAAATAAATCAAAAAAATTAAGTTTTAGTTAGTTAAATAAATTTTATTTTTTTACCTTCTCTAATGACTCGTTCGATTTCTTCGAGATTTCGTAAATTCAATCTCACTGGATCGATTAACAAATTCCATCGATTGTCCACCGTATTGAAATCGTCACCAATAAATATCGCTGTATTTAAATATAAACGACATTTCGATTTTATTTGAATGACATTCTCCTGTTTGTATACATTTTCACGTGTGTATAACCAACGTTTGATTTGCACTGTCATCAAGAGTGGCGATTTTGATTCCCGGGGGAGGGTAGTTCCAGTAGCGACCCATGCAGCATCCCTAACACTAATGGACCAATTCGAAGCCGGCGTCAACATCCGGCAAAATGTTGACGAGGTTGTCGACGACGATGGGGGTAAAACACCCGTCGCCAGTAACAACCACCACAAACACACCCACATCTTCACTCTCTCATTATTTTGATTTTAATTTTCACACTTTTTTTTTTTAAACTATTTATTTAAAAAATATGAAATTGTTTTTGACGTTGACGTAATAATTATATCACCACTCGCGTTTGTTGCGCGCAGTACGGACGCACCGGACTGACTGAGTGAGACCCTTTCACGGGGGGACCTCCTCTCCAGCATCACTTCTCTATCTCTCTCTCTCTCAGTGTGTGTGTGGAGGTGCATCTTTTATTTGAATGTGTGAGGTGGATTGAGAAAAAAAAAGGTCTTTTTTTTCTTCGCTCATCATCATTATTCATCATTAAAACATGTACTTAAGACATACTAACATTTATAAACTATAAAAGGGAAATTTGTGATTTTATTTTAAGTAAATAATTGTGAGTCATTAATCATTAATATCGATGGTTCGGTGGGGAAAAAAAAATCACTATTATTTGAATTGGATTAAATTGAGCGTGAACTACCGGTATAATAAACAAACATAACTTAAATCATAAATAAGAAATTATATATAATATTTAAGATATTATATTAATCGCGTATGTGAGCCGCGAAACGGAAATTTACATAATTAAGTATTTATTTAATTCATATACCCGAAAAAATAAGGGTGTGTCGCCGGGAGTTGAACCATGGATCCTCCAATTTGTACTCGGAGTGCCCCTTACCACTAGACCACAGCACGACATTCAGGGCCGAGAATATTTTTTCACGGGTAGTTTTTAGGTCGAACTTAAATGAATCAATTTTCAAGAATACAAAATATTTTTTATAATTTCTAATAGAGTTTAAAATTTTAATAGGCCTACTATAATATTTTATATACACGTGGTAAAGCCCGCCGAGGGCGCTACGCCCCCTGGACCCCCTTGCCCGCCCTCGAGAATCAAATTTATTCTTGCTCACTGTTTGGAAATTTTCAAATTTCCCTCTCTGACTGAAGTTTTAAATTTCCCTCTCCCCGCTCACTTCCTGTAACTCTAGCCAATCAGCGTCCTAATCGGCACATACAGGAAGTCAGCGGCTAACGGCTTGTAATGATATTTTTATTTACATGTATTTATTAAATTATTAATCTCTTTTGAGTCCTGACCTATAGCTC
>JAKCPI010023958.1:0-13402 GCA_023213315.1 Euborellia annulipes | reverse complement strand
TCAAAAAAGTCAAAATTTGTAACACAGTAAAAAATAAAACAAGTATGAAATGAGCTACGAAGCTGAAATTTGATATTTAAGTTAAGTAATTACTCTTCGTGACGTGCGAAAATAATCTTTTTTAAATAAATTGGCCAAAGAGTACTAATACTTTGCTTTGATGTACTTTTCAAGTTTTTTCAATTTTCTCAAAATTTTCTCTAACGATATAACTATCTTAAAATTCTTAAATCATTTATTTTTTAGATGCTGCTTAAAATGTCTATTCGCATTTTGCCCTCAAAAGTGTTTGAACCCCCCCCCCCCCCCCCTTTTGATTTCATAGAAAAGAAAGGAGAAATTGTTAAGCCAATGTAACAAAATATAAATATTTTTCTATACCAGTATAAATCTTACATCTTGAATTCTAATGTACCGTACTGCCGAAATATTTTTTAAAATTCGTTTTAAGGTCTTTTTCTGCATCGGAGGCCATTTAGACCCCGTCATTATTTATTTCAATTGAAATAGATTTCTTTTTGTCACCTGGGACGGGATGCGAACTCTTGACCTTTGGTATCAGAAGCCAATGCTATCTACCTTTGAGCCATAAGTCAAGGGCTATTTCCGGAAATTAAATATATGTCGTAACAAAAAATCTGGTGTGACAAGCACAGAACACAACTTTCAATTACCGAAGATATTGTGTGCTGTCACACCAAATTTTTAATATCCGAATTTCAATTTCCCTTGTTTAAACAGCATTAATATTTCCCGTCTATAACTTAGCAATTAAACACAAATATTTCTCAATCGTGTTTCGAAACTCATTTATTTTTATATTATTTTTGAATAAAAACGATTTCCTTACTTAATATGAATCAACAAATAAGAATTTGTGAAGAGAGGTGGGAGAATCTAATCTCCGTTTGGGGCTTTAAAGGCTCTCGAGGGGCTTCTAAGTGCCACCTAGCTTTTGGGATGGATGCAAGTGGTTGGCTTATTTATTAAACTTGGGTGATTAGACAAGAATCCATAAACGATGGAAACACTCCACTAAGACCTGATGTGACCGTCCAGGGACTCTTACTTATCATATCACTTTTCTTATAACCACAAAAAAATTATATTTTATAATAAATTAATATCTAGGATTTTTTTATAAAAGTTTTTCATAACGTCTCTCTAATCTTGGAGCGTTCCATAATATATTTTCTCAACCTTTTTCTTTCACAGACCGTCAATTATAGGGCGAAATAATTTTTTACTTTCTCCTACCTATATATGTTAAGATATATAGGGCGAAAGTATTGGATTCATGTCAAAAATTCGATGTCGAGATTTTAATGAATATACATGTTTTGAGGTCCCCTGAATCCAATAAAGTGGTTTTCGCGACATGGTCTGTCTGTCCCCTGTGTTCAATTTTATGCATGGAGGAATTGAGATAGGAGGTTGAAATTTTATATTTAAGTTAGGCACCCCCCCTGGGGCGTGAAAGTAAGCTTTTAATCAAAATCGGCCAAAGAGTACTAGTACTTTATTAATGTACTTTTTCTAGTTTTTTTTTCGATTTTCTCAAAATTTGCTTCAACGATTTTGATTAAAATTCAAAAATCAATTATTTTTTTAGATGCTCTTTAAAATTGTATATTCTAATTTTGCACTTCAAATCTTTTGAAACATACTTTACTCTTGTACTTTATAGGAAAGATAAAAGAAATGGTTGCTATGGCAACATAATATAAATATTTTCTCTATAAATTTTACATCTTTTACTTTCTCTTACCTTTATATATATGTTAATATATAGAAAGAGAAAGTATAGGATTCATGTCAAAAATTCGATGTCGAGATTTTGATGGATATTCACGTTTTGAGGTCCCCTGAATCCAAAAATCAATTATTTTTTAGATTCTCTTTAAAATGAATATTCTCATTTTGTCATTGAAATCTTCTAAAGACCACTTTACTCCTGTACTCCATAGAAAAGTTAGGAGAAATGGTTGCCATGGTAACAAAATATAAATATTTTCACATATAATTTTACATCTTGAAAATCGAATGTACCCTACTCTCCAAAACTAAATATATGTCGACACAAAAAATCTGGTGTGACAAGCACAGTACATCAACTTTTGATTACCGAAGGTAAGAGAAAGTTGTGTGCTGTGTGACCAGTCACACCAGATTTTTTTCTTTATTTTCCGGCCTTTGACCTTGGTCATTCAGCCCCACTTTTTATAATACATTTTACAAAAAACAAAATACAAGAAAACTTTTATAAAAGTGAATAGTTCGTCTGAAAAAACATTAATATAAAAATAAATTTTACATCTTGAATTCTAATATATCGGCGAAAACTAATATAAATCGACACAAAAAATTTGGTGTGAAAAGCACTGAACACAACTTTCGATTACCGAAGGTAATCTGTGCGACCAGTCACACCAGATTTTTTTTATAGCCCGAAATGATAATTCAAAGTAAGAATTTTGCAAAATTCAACTTTTAGTTATTCTTAATTCTCACTCCTGCTGATTAGTAAACTATGGGTATACTAATGCGGATTTCGTCCGGACTGTTCGGATTTAGAACACGTGTCCGGATTTTAGAAATGTCCTAATTTTACTGATATGAACCGAAAACATGGCCAAATTGGGGAATTTTACTCCGCGCTGCACCTTAGGTTGGAATGAAATTTAAGTGATAGTGTATTGAAAAGGCTTAATTATAACATTTGTAATTAATTATAATACTCATTTTTACTTTCTCTTACCTATGTATATATGTAATATATATATAGAGAGAAAGTATTGGATTCATGTCAAAAATTCGATGTCGAGATTTTGATGGATCTTCACGTTTTGAGGTCCCCTGAATCCAAAAAAGTGGTTTTCGCGACATGGTCTGTCTGTGGGTGGGTGTGTGGGTGTGTGGGTGTGTGTTCAATTTTTAAGCATGAAGGAATTGAGCTACGAGGTTGAAATTTTATATTTAAGTTAAACACCCCCGGGACCGGAAAAATAAGCTTTTAATCAAAATCGGCCAAAGAGTACTAGTACTTTACTGATGTACTTTTTCAGTTTTTTTCGATTTTCTCAAAATTTGCTCCAACGATTTTTTTAAAATTCAAAAATCAATTATTTTTAGATTCTCTTTAAAATGTATATTCTCATTTTGGAATTGAAATCTTCTGAAGACCACTTTACTCTTGTACTTCATAGGGAAGATAGGAGAAATGGTTGCCATGGTAACAAAATATAAACATTTTCCCATGCTTATAAATTTTACATCTGAATTCATATGTTCCGTACTGTCGGGAACTAAATATATGTCGACACAAAAAATCTGGTGTGACAAGCACAGAACACAACTTTCGATTACCGAAGGTAAGAGAAAGTTGTGTGCTGTGCGCCAGTCACACCAGATTTTTTAATTTAAAAAGCTTATAAATCAAGCTAAGTTTGATAATATTTTTCACGTCTCAAGATAGCTAAAAACGAAGATTTAATTGCCCAATTTTCAAAAAATCCCCCCCCCCCTCCCCAGACTCCATGGAAGTCGTCTGTCCGAATCTGACCTCAATAAATTATGGTAACTCTAACTACGAAGTTACCAGAGTTAACATCTCCCAACATTTTTACCAGACGCCAGAATTTTTTTCTTTTTTTTTGCATTTATAATTATTTATATTGATAGTCGTCTTGTTTGTATGATTAACTCCCGAGTTGCGTTATCAAATTTAGCACTTAATTTTAACCATTTTGTTGTTTGCTTTAGAGCACAGGTAATTATCTAAGGATCAATGGTTCATTTGTTTAAATTAAATTGTCTATAAATTAATTTAAATAAATTTTGACAGATAACGGTTATCGTTAAAATAATCAAGAGAATTATCGTATAGACGTTAAAATGAAATCCGATTTAGTTGAAACTTTGTTTTGTATTCATTATATGCTTCTAGGATTCTTAATATCGTGGGAATTAAATGATATTTAAACTAAAAATAAGATGTTGAATTTTTTATTACTTCTTTTATATTTATTTAATATTTTAAGTGCTCTATGCACTTTAGGTTGGGAAAATTAGAGACAGGAACAAGACATTTGGGAGAAAAGGGAAATGGACTACTAAATTAGGGAATCCTTATGAACTTAACTCTGGTAGCTTGTATCTAGATATGGTCCTCCTCATCAGAGGCGAGCCACTAAATGGAAAACGAATAATTTAGAAAGTGGAGCAAGGGGATTAAAATAAATAGATAAAAAATCTGGTGTGACTGGCGCACAGCACACAACTTTCTCTTACCTTCGGTAATCGAAAGTTGTGTTCTGTGCTTGTCACACCAGATTTTTTGTGTCGACATATATTTAGTTCCCGACAGTACGGAACATTTGAATTCACTTGTCAGATGTAAAATTTATAAGTATGGGAAAATATTTATATTTTGTTACCATGGCAACGATTTCTCCTATCTTCCCTATGAAATACAAGAGTAAAGTGGTCTTCAGAAGATTTCAATTGCAAAATGAGAATATACATTTTAAAGAGCATCTAAAAAATAATTGATTTTTGAATTTAAAAAAAATCGTTAGAGCAAATTTTGAGAAAATCGAAAAAAAACTGAAAAAGTACATCAGTAAAGTACTAGTACTCTTTGGCCGATTTTGATTAAAAGCTTATTTTTCCGGTCCCGGGGGGTGTTTAACTTAAATATAAAATTTCAACCTCTTAGCTCATTTCCTTCATGCTTAAAATTGAACACAGACACACAGACAGACCATGTCGCGAAAACCACTTTTTTGGATTCAGGGGACCTCAAAACATGAAGATCTATCAAAATCTCGACATCGAATTTTTGACATGAATCCAATACTTTCTCTATATATTTTACATATATACATAGGTAGAGAAAGTAAAAAATATTGATCAATTTGAAGTGCCAATCACAATCTTATTAGAAATCTAATTACAATTTTTGACAAATATCATAAGAACTTATTAGATGACCTGCCTGACCATAATCTGGCATCTGCAGTCGAAACGTTTATTTATATAAAAATCTATAACTTTTGGCCTCCTCTTTATTTCACTTTATAAGCAAGGTCGCAGGAAAGAGAGGGGGGGAGGGGGCACCCTTAGGGGGCCCGGACCTTTTAAACTTCAAATAAATTCCTAATAAAAAAATTAAATTATTTTTTTAAAATAATGCTTTAACTCTAATGCCCAATTGCACCGCCCAATTTAAGTATGACTTAAAAATAAGTATCAACAACATGGCAACGTTGTAAATTTTAGTAATATTCTGCTGATTTATTTTTTATTTAATAATATAAGACTTATATGGTACTGTTATTTATTAATAGATATATATTTGGGGGTCCAGGCATCTTTATTCACGCCATTTGGGTCTTGAAACATGATTTTATTTTCAATCAGAGAACGTGTTATCTTAGCAACGAACGTGGTTAGCAACGGATGACAATGAAAGTTTGTTAAATTTCATACTTAACCCACAAATATTTAAGCCCTCGATTTCGGGGGCTTAGCAATGACTTAAGCTAAAAAACAATATTGATAATATAATATTAATTCACTAATAATAATACATTTTTTGGATTCGATTTAGATTTTTCTTATAAAAAACATGAACAATATTAACTATATTTTCGAGGATGATCTATTACATATAAGTATATTAGCTGTGGGTCTGTCCGCCCATCCGTCCGTCTGACCAACTTCCCGTTGGAATTTTGGAACGAAATTTTGCAGTCTTATAGAGCAGTGTTTTTCAAACTTTTTAAATTTACAAGATGAAAAATTCTAGCGTCCCCTTGGACCATAGACAGACAAAAAGTTTGTAAATCGCAAATCTTAATCAAAAGACTATCTAAATTATATGATTTTCTCTATTTTGCTACCTATTTTCGTTCTCTCTGAAAGTGTGTTTTTATTGTAGTGTAGAACTTTGCCTTTTTTTCCTTTTGCCTCCTACCCCCGAGTGAGGCTTCGCCACCCCCTAGGAAGCGCGACCCACAGATTGAAAAACACTGTTATAGAGTGGCAGCTCGTTATTAATATTTATATATAGTATATATAATATTGTTTGCATGGGCGTACCCAGCGAGGGGCAGGGGGGCAGCTGCCCCCTAGAAGCAACAAAAAAAAAAAATTAAATGTTTATAAAGTGATGAAACGAAACAAAATTGGTGGTTGGCGACGGGGAATGATTCTTTTTGTTAGGACTCGAGGGTTTTTAGGCCTTTAATTCGAAGGCTTTACCCCTCTATATAAAAAATAGCTATGTCACAATCTGGACGACCATGATCTGCCCCCCCCCTGGACGACCATGATCTGACCATGCCCCCCCCTAGATTTGATCCTGGGTACGCCCATGATTGTTTGTGTCTTTACTCTTCCTGTGTTAGTATTTTGCTTATACAGAGCGCGATACTCCATGTCATCGTATTATATTTTTTACTTAGGGAACATATACGTTTTTCACTAAAAAAAAATATATATAAAATTGTTATTAATTAATCAAAAATCATGAAAATTAATATTTTGTTTCGCATTTTCTCATTTTCTATAATTAATATTTATAAACAATATGTATTTAATTTAATTTATGATTATTAAAAAGAAAAAATTATTAAATTAAAAATAAATCACCAGAATATCACTAAAATTTACAACGTTGCCAGGTTGTTGATACTTATTTTTAAGTCATACTTAAATTGGGCGGTGCGATTGGGCATAAATGTTCCAAGAAAAAAAAAAACAATATTTAAAAATCTGGTATGACTAGTCGCACAGCACACAACTTTCTCTTACTTTTGGTAATCGAAAGTTATTCCGTGCTTGTCAACCCAGATTTTTTGTGCTGACAGATGTTTAGTTTTTATTAAAATTCAAGATGTAAAATTTATAAACACAAGAAAAGATTTATATTTTGCTGCTATGGCAATCAATTTTATTCAATAGCTTCGTGTCACGTGCCAGGAAGGTACCTTTTTTTTTTTATAAAAGAACATTCACACTTTTTTCTCATTCACACTCACATTCACACACCACGTCTTTTCGGCAACTTAGGCCATTTATATTTATTTAAGACTTTAAACGATATCCGTTAATGATTATTATACATATTGGGGTCCAGGCATTCTTATTTAAGTCATTTGGTATCCAAATGCCTTAAATAAAATTATCGGACTGCATGGGGTCCGAACCCGCGACGTTCGGTATAGAAGGTAGACACGCTACCAACTACTCCAAGACCCGTGGGCAGGGAGGTACCTAACTTAAATATAAAATTTCAAGCTCTTTTCGTTCTTGAGATATTTTGTTCACAGACACACAGACAGACCATGTCGCGAAAACCACTTTTTGGACTCAGGGGACCTCAAAACGTGTATATCCATCAAAATCTCGATATCGCATTTTTGACATGAATCCTATACTTTGCAAATGAATAAAGATTTTAATAAATCTACTTACTTAATCACGATCTAATTATTTTTTTAATAAAGAAATCTCCATTACAATATTATTTATCCTTTTTTTTTTTCTTTAAATAAGAATTTTTTCGCTAAAAATCTCATCGAGTGGATGGAAAATATTGTATAATGCATTATAATCTTAAGTAATGGAGAAGATTTGAGCACCCATCCCCTTTTTTATTCATATATTTAACTTTTAATTTACTTAAAAGCCGCGGGGCAAAAATTTTTAAATAGTTCCATTTGCTTAATTTAATGAATTCAGATTCTTTTCTGGGAAATTTTCTGAAGGAATTATATTTATTAGCGTAAAAAAGAAAGGAAGAAAAACGAAAAAGGTAAAAAAAAAAGAAAAAAAAGAAAATAAATTTAATCGTTATAAAAGTAGGTAGACTCAATCTCTCTCTTTTTCGCATGGGTTGTGACGTATCTACTCAAGTAATTTAAGTTTATAATATTTCCAACAAACAATACAAATGGCCTGTAAGGGAATATCACATGCCAAATTAAGATAAAACTTTGCAAGTAATTTTTCACCTCGCTTATTAAATATTTGTTTTTCTTTGACATTTTAAAGTCGACTTTGGATTATTTATTTAGATCAAACTCAAAATTCTACTTTTTTTATTCATGGAAAGAAAAATCAAAATTTGACTATAACAAAGTGTAACTAAATAAAAAAATATTTCATTTACTAGCGTTTTTTATGTTCCTCTTTAGCCTTGAGTCATGCTAGAGAAAAAAATCTGGTGTGACTGGCGCACAGCACACAACTTTCTCTTACCTTCGGTAATCGAAAGTTGTGTACTGTGCTTGTCACACCAGATTTTTTGTGTCGACATGTATTTAGTTTCCGACAGTATGGTACATTCGATTTTCAAGATGTAAAATTTATAAGTATGGCAAAATATTTATATTTTGTTACCATGGCAACCATTTCTCCTATCTTTTCTATGGAGTACAAGAGTAAAGTGGTCTTCAGAAGATTTCAATCGCAAAAAGAGAATATACATTTTATTGAGAATCTAAATAATAATTGATTTTTGAATTTAAAAAAAATCGTTGGAGCGAATTTTGAGAAAATCGAAAAAAAACTGAAAAAGTGCATCAGTAAAGTACTAGTACTCTTTGGTCGATTTTGTTCAAAAGCTTCGTGTCACGTCCCATGGGGGTGCCTAACTTAAATATAAAATTTCAACTTCCTAGCTCTTTTCGTTCTTGAGATATTTTGTTCACAGACACACACACAGACACACAGACAGACACACACACACACACACAGACAGACCATGTCGCGAAAAACCACTTTTTTGGATTCAGGGGACCTCAAAACGTGAAGATCCATCAAAATCTCGACATCGAATTTTTGACATGAATCCAATACTTTCTCTCTCTATATATTAACATATATATAGAGGTAAGAGAAAGTAAAAAGCAAACGTGTGTGGGATCCCCTGGCAGGAACGAAGTTCCTCACGCCTTTTCTTCAAAAAAAAAAAAAAAAAAACTTAAAAAAAAATTTTAAAAAATTTTTGGGGAATTTTTTTCAAAATTCTTTTTTAACGGGGGGAGGGTAGGTAACTTAAATATAAATTAATTATTATACCGGCTGTGAGTATCAACTAAAGTAGTGTGGAAAGAATTCCGCCTTCGAGAAAAAAAATCATTTTTGGTGGCCCCCCGCCTTTCCGGTAAAGTGTGGGTATATATTTTGTTTCCCGGCTGCGCCTTCGGCGAGCAATTTCCCGCCTACGGTAGATAGAAGGAAATAAAGAGAAGGAGGTGGGCGTGGCCTTGCCAAGACTTCGGTTAATCTCGCCTTCCTCCGCCGTCGCTCGGGCGCTGGGGACGCATTTTTGTTACGTTACATTTTCTCTCAAATCACCCTGCCTAAGCCGCGTTAAAGAACTTCGTTCCTAAAAAGGTATAAGCGAAAATTTTTTCGTCTTCCGGACCCAATAATCGATTATTTTTTTCCATAATCGAACACCCCTTATGTGAGAAAGGACTATCGAGCTCCCCGTTTCGCTGGTTGCCTGACTATCGGGGGTTTCTCTGACATTTCTTGTTAGTCAAAGTGCTATTTTAATAATAATTGGAATATAATCTTTATTATTTTTTTTAAGTATCTCTTTTGCTAGTATACTAATATAAAGATTTATGTGTATTTTTCTTTTTTATTTTTCCAAGGTCGTTATTTAACATTAAAAACAAATAATAATAAGGTAAATGCACCGATTTCCGGCCGACATGAGCTTTTTTTTGCAAATATTTCATATTTTACGAGGCAAAATGTTATAAATTTTTCCTTGAGACTAAACAATATATGGTCTCAGTTAGAAGAAAAAAAAGTAAAAAACTTATTTCGTCTCGTGAAATATGATATATTAGAAATAAAAAATAATAATAATAATAGATTCTTAAGTTGGAGCATTTACCTTTATATATTTAAAATAAATACAACTTTTTATAGTTTAAAAATCTGTTGTCACTGTGCTTGTTACAACAGATTTTTTGTTTCCGGAAGTAAATAAGAATTCAAGATTAAAGTGAGGTGGATAGTCTGAGTATATCGGACCATCAGGCTATCTAACCTTGACTCGAATAGCCTGATGGTCCTTATAAAATGACAAAAAATATTTTACTCAAATGTGCCATTCGACATTCTGAGGAATTTTGTTGACACGCTTCAGCCCTGATGATGGTCGTATATCTGACCGAAATGTCGGCTTGAAGTGATTAATAAACGAAATAAACCTAGCTGCAAACGCTCTTTTCTTTCTTCCTTACTACAAGAATTCAAGATGAATGTTTATATACATTTTAAAGAGCATTTAAGGAATAAGTGATTTGTGAATTTTATAATCGTTTGAATTTTGAAAAAATAAAAAAACTCAAAAAGTATATATCCTTATAGTAAGTCATGTATGTATGCACTAGTACACTTTGGTCGATTTTATTTAAAAGAAAATTTTCGCCTATCAGAGAGGTTCCTAACTTATAAAATTTCACCCTCATAGCTTATTTCCTTTTTGTAAGACCATTATGAGGGACTCACTTTTTTGAACTTCTGGAGTTTCAAAACGTGTATTTCTCGACATCAAATTTTTGACATAAATCCAATTCTCTCTCTCTATTAGCATATATAGATAACAGAATGTAAAAAAATATTGCTTTTGAAAAAAAATTTTATTTAAAAAAATGGACTGCTAATGGGGATAAATAATCCCGCAGCCGAAAACAAAAAAAAAATTGTATTTTCGTATTGATTGAATAATAAATGTATTATATTATTATTTTTTTTCCGAATCTAAAAGTGGCATCATTTGAGAGGGGGGGGGGGGGTTGCGCATTTGCTCTCCCTCCAAAGCTCAGATCCTTTATAAATTTTATATTGTTCAAAATAAAATATTTCAATCTACGTGCATATAAACTGTAAAAAATTAAATATGATAACTTTTAGCCAAATTTGTGATGCCCATTTAGAAGTAAATTTTAAGAAAAAAAGTTTGCCCCCTTATAGTATGTATTAGTACTCTGGTCGATTTTATTTCAAATCCTAACTTAAATATAAAATTTCATCCTTATAGCTAATTTCCTTCCTTGACAGACAGTTTTGAGGGACCCACTTTTTTGAACTCAGGGGTCTCAAAACGTGTACCCCTTCTCGACATCGAATTTTTGACATAAACCATTTCTCTCTCTATTAGCATATAGAGGTAAGAGAAAAGTTAAAAATATCGCTTTTGAAAAAAAAATTTAAATATGGACTGCTGAAAGGCATCAGCAGAAAAACCCCGGTAGGCATCGGTATTATAAATTAATAAAATACTATATATGTTAAATTAAAACCCTAATGGCCTCTGCAGCCGAAAAAGGGGGAATCTAAAAAAAAAAATCAGCAGAAAAAAAATTATTATTTAAATAATAAATTTGTTATATTATTTTTTCTACTGCAAAGGTATTTCGAATCTAAAATTTTATAGTCTGAACCAGTGGCGTCATTTGGGTGGGGGGTTGGGGGGGAGCATTTGCCCTTTGACTCTGATTTTTTTAAATTTTATACCGTTCTAAATAAAATATTTCAAAATATATAGGCCTATATGCATAAATAAACTGTAAAAAATTAATTAAATTAAATAACTTTCGCCTAAATTTGAGATACCCCAAAAAAAGTTTACCCCCCTCCGAAAAAAAGTTGAAATGACGCCACTGGACGTTCCAGTCTACTCTTGGCCCTGATGACACCTCAATCTAAAGCTCCTCGTGACTGGTTATTTCTTTTATTTGTCTATCCACATCGATCACAATCGTGCCTAGTTTGATATATATGAACACCCACATAGAGAAGAGAAAGAGATAGACCTCTCAGATGTCAAATAAATCAAAAAAATTAAGTTTTAGTTAGTTAAATAAATTTTATTTTTTTACCTTCTCTAATGACTCGTTCGATTTCTTCGAGATTTCGTAAATTCAATCTCACTGGATCGATTAACAAATTCCATCGATTGTCCACCGTATTGAAATCGTCACCAATAAATATCGCTGTATTTAAATATAAACGACATTTCGATTTTATTTGAATGACATTCTCCTGTTTGTATACATTTTCACGTGTGTATAACCAACGTTTGATTTGCACTGTCATCAAGAGTGGCGATTTTGATTCCCGGGGAGGGTAGTTCCAGTAGCGACCCATGCAGCATCCCTAACACTAATGGACCAATTCGAAGCCGGCGTCAACATCCGGCAAAATGTTGACGAGGTTGTCGACGACGATGGGGGTAAAACACCCGTCGCCAGTAACAACCACCACAAACACACCCACATCTTCACTCTCTCATTATTTTGATTTTAATTTTCACACTTTTTTTTTTAACTATTTATTTAAAAAATATGAAATTGTTTTGACGTTGACGTAATAATTATATCACCACTCGCGTTTGTTGCGCGCAGTACGGACGCACCGGACTGACTGAGTGAGACCCTTTCACGGGGGGACCTCCTCTCCAGCATCACTTCTCTATCTCTCTCTCTCTCAGTGTGTGTGTGTGGAGGTGCATCTTTTATTTGAATGTGTGTAGGTGGATTGAGAAAAAAAAGGTCTTTTTTTCTTCGCTCATCATCATTATTCATCATTAAAACATGTACTTAAGACATACTAACATTTATAAACTATAAAAGGGAAATTTGTGATTTTATTTTAAGTAAATAATTGTGAGTCATTAATCATTAATATCGATGGTTCGGTGGGGAAAAAAAATCACTATTATTTGAATTGGATTAAATTGAGCGTGAACTACCGGTATAATAAACAAACATAACTTAAATCATAAATAAGAAATTATTTATAATATTTAAGATATTATATTAATCGCGTATGTGAGCTGCGAAACGGAAATTTACATAATTAAGTATTTATTTAATTCATATACCCGAAAAAATAAGGGTGTGTCGCCGGGAGTTGAACCATGGATCCTCCAATTTGTACTCGGAGTGCCCCTTACCACTAGACCACAGCACGACAATCAGGGCCGAGAATATTTTTTCACGGGTAGTTTTTAGGTCGAACTTAAATGAATCAATTTTCAAGAATACAAAATATTTTTTATAATTTCTAATAGAGTTTAAAATTTTAATAGGCCTACTATAATATTTTATATACACGTGGTAAAGCCCGCCGAGGGCGCTACGCCCCCCCTGGACCCCCTTGCCCGCCCTCGAGAATCAAATTTATTCTTGCTCACTGTTTGGAAATTTTCAAATTTCCCTCTCCTCCCCCGCTCCACTTCCTGTAACTCTAGCCAATCAGCGTCCTAATCGGCACATACAGGAAGTCAGCGGCTAACGGCTTGTAATTATATTTTTATTTACATGTATTTATTAAATTATAATCTCTTTTGAGTCCTTGACCTATAGCT
>JAKCPI010023957.1:0-35570 GCA_023213315.1 Euborellia annulipes | reverse complement strand
CAAGGGAATTTGATTGCTTAGACTTCATTTGATTCCAAGATAACCTTCATTATCATAAATATGTTATTGTTCCCGTTCACTGTATACAATATTTCCGGTGACATTGAATTGTAGTTATTATAGGTATAGTATCTTGGAGATGGATAGTTCAATACCAAATTATTTGACTGAATCGAATTAATCCATTGAAAGGGGGGATTGTTAGGTTAATAACAACGGTGCTAATGATTAGACTAATTGAATAAACAGAGAGAATCTGCTTTTGTGTCCGAAATATGGTCTTAATAAAGAGAACATATCAATACCCTTATTAAAAAATCAAGAAATCAACCTCATTCAAAGGTTTGTTTTTGCATATTGGAAAATAAGCAACCTAAATGTCCAACTTACTAATTGATTTTTAGATTAATAGCTCAAGAGTGCCGACCACACTAGAACCTATCTAGAGATAAACTTTGAAACAATCCCACGTTATAATAGTTATTTTTTAATTTTGAGTTAGAAGATAATTTTTTTTTCCATGATTAACGTACAATATTAAATTCTCGATTTTTATCAAGGGAGGACTCTTATCAAGTATTTTATTAGAATTATTTGATATCAATCCTTTCTAGATAAATATGAGAGATTTCTTTCATCGAATGGAGATAACGAATTGAAGTTTCCTGAATAATATTATGGTCTCAAAAAAGAATAGAACTGATAAATGTTGGCAATTTGTCTACCAGGATTATTGTACGAACTGGTAATTGCTTTGGTAAGTTCATTTAGACTATCCTCAATAAATCTATGAGTTCCAGGAATTTCTAGTACTTTGGAAGAATCTAGAATCGTCCAATCGGATATCAGAATAATATTCTTCCATATATTTCTTTCCTTCTTGTGCAAAACAGATTACAGAAAACTTTTTTGGTTAATTATAGAAGAAATGAGGCGATTAGATGAATCGATAAAGCAGTTAAGGTTATAATATATAATCCTGCGTTGAAGACAACTTGAGTTCACATCCACTTCATGGCAAAAAATAATTCAACTCTTTTTGAAATTAGCAGTGAAGTAGCATGGAGTTACGCACATCCTAAGGTAGGAATCCAATCTCAGCATTATTCCCATGAAAGTTACTCCTAAGAGTAATCACATGTCAGTTCTGACAATGACTGAAGAGAGAGAAGAAAAATTAATATTCAAAACCGCTTTGCAAAGATCCTATTGTTTTTGGAATTGGTGATATTATTAAGAGCAGAACTGTAAAATCGGCACTAGTTCTACTCATTTTAATATCACCACTATCTAGAAGCAAAAATCTTCAAAAAGAAGAAAGTGATGAAATAAATATTCAAAATAATTCGTAAAAAAATGAATCCAAATTTATTTTAAACCAGAAAAAAACAAATCAACTGATTCTTTTTAATATGAAAATAATAATAATAATATTTATATTGTGTTTTATAAAAAAAGTCTATAGAAACAAAGATTGGCGTCACGTCCAGTGATGTTTAAGCAAGTGGAGTCACTGTTCATAGCCTCTGGTATTACCAGAGATGATACTAAATACCATACAGTAGTGGCTGCAGTTGAAAGTTACGTTTTGAATCAAGTTAGTGATCTAATTTTAAATCCGCCTACGCAAAATATGTATGATACTCTTAAAAGAAAGTTATAAAACGCATTCGCAGAATCCGAAGAAAATCAGTTCAGAAAACTTTTGACGTCAATGGAGCTGGGTGATAAAAGGCCATCACAACTGTTAATGGAGAATTTGAGCCAGGGCATGGTTTAAGCCTTAATGATTTCAATAGATCTTCATGTAATCAAGTAATACTTGCCGAGTGCTCCAGGCTGATGCTTCTTATATTATACAAGATTATCATATATATGACAGGGACACCTTAAAAAACTTTCATTGTCACTGAAGATGGCAACCGTTATGGTTACCGAAACGTCTGTTTAAAATAAAAGTGTAAAGGTGTTAACGCTACCAAGATTGACGTCACGTCCTACATTACTACACATATGTTCTTTATGAATAATATGAACTTTTTCCCTATTTATTAGTAATAAGTAGGGACCGGATTCTTAGGTTTTCACCTTTTTTTTTCCTTGACTCCAAACGCGAAATGAACAAATTACTTTTTCGACTTATGTGTTCTGGAGTTGTTTAACCAAATTTCGAAAAACTTAAAAAAACCTAAATGGGTTCGGGCCACCTAAAATCACCTAAATTAGAAAACTCATCTAGCGAGATTTTTTTAAAATTTATTTTGTGCTTTTAGATTGAGAAATTTTTTTTTTTTTTAAGAAATTTTGAAGTAGAAAGAAGCTTTTCTGCTTTTAAGAACGTTCTGAGGGACAACCGTAAAAATTTTACAATGGAGAATTTACAAAAATATATTCTTGTCCATTGTAATCAAGCCAAATTATAGAATTATGTATTTTATGCAGTGAGGGACAATATTAAGTCCCACCCATTCGTTATCTACATGTGATTATTTCATTGTTTTTATAAAAAAAAAATGAAAATCTTCTTTGGAACTTTTCTAGATTTGAACCATGAAAGTTTCCATTAAAAAATATATGTTCTTTTTTTTATAAACAAAAAAAATAATCACAAGAAGAAAACGCATGGGTGGGAAGGACTTAATATTGTCCCTCACTGTACTTCCAGAATTATTTAATTTTCTTATATAATGTTTTAGGTACCTGTAATTTTTTGTATTTTTTACTTTTTAATAATTTTTGTACATAGGTATTTAAAATTAAATAAAATTTTTTTTTTTCCATAAAAATTTTACAATTATATTTTTTAAAATTAAAAAAAAAAAAAAAAAAATTATAATTAAAATAATATTTTTTTACGAATTTCTGTACATATTTAAAATTAATTAAAACTTTTTTTTTTACCCTCAAATGCGATTTATTTGGTGAAAACTTAAAAAAACCTATTTTGGGTGTTACAAAAAGCTAAAAACGAGTCGAATCGAACCTAAAAATCCGGTCGCTAGTAATAAGTAATCATGGTCCAGACCATGGAAAATGTTAGCAATGAGAGAAAATAATAAAAACAAAATTTATTGGCTTCAACATTCTTTTTGTATTCTTCTTCTTTAAGATAAATTATTCCACAAGGGTGAATTTAGATAATTTGAAAGCTGATTATTGCAAATTAAAGTAAATTGAATTAAATGTAATATGATAATTTATCGATTAAATTCCACAAATTTCATTATATATTATATATAGTATATCATAATATGTCAATTTTATTTAAATTTAATCAAAATCAGTTCATATATTCCACAAATACACCTATACAATTTATATTTTATAAACTAATCAAGAACCCGTGTCAAAAATATATTTGAATTATTATTATTATTATTATTACAATTCACTTTTAATATAATCAAACATGAATGAATAAATTCATATCTACCTGGCTACGTAATAACCTGGGATAAATATAAATTGGAAGAATTTATAAAAAAAATATGCGGTGGGGATTCCGTTTGAATTCACGATTTAATACAATTGAGTGAATGTGATTGTAATCAATTAATATTAAAATAGACAGGATGGATGACGATTTATTGGACAATTCCACTCTCAATAGACTTGATAATGAATTAATAGGATAAGTCTATGGATGTGTTAATTTGAAAATTAACGAAAATGAATGTTGATAGGAAAGAGAAAAACGAATTATTTTCTAGTAATATCAATTATTATGTGCATATTTGATCATATGATAGATACTATTATTGGCTATAAACATCCTTAATTATTCACCCAATATCGGGGGCTCGCTGGTTTGGAATTTGGGATCTCACCACAATAGCCTCCAGGCAACTCTACGAGGAGAGGGAGTTGCTGTGACCTCCCGTCCTGTGGAAGGGACGTAAAGAAGGTTTCCTTCTCAGTGATGCATTCTTCGAAAGGAGTAGGCTACACGCCGGTGCTGAGGGAGTCTCTCCTCAACTAGAACATCCTCCTTAGCATAGAAGAGATTGGATAAAAGGAGCCGGGTGGAACCAGAAATAAGGATTAGTTCACTAGCTAGAGACGAAAGCAGGAGGAGTTAGAGATAGGAATTGATGTAACTTCATGGGGTGCCGGTAGATGGCTACGGCCAGAGGCTGGTTGGGTTTGAGGTGTGTGCCTCAGTGCACGAAAGCACCTCTGGGCAAATAAACGGGTATCCCGATACGAATTTCAAAAATAAAAATCATACAATACCATCTTCTTCCCTTGGCCCCATCTACATTATTGCACTGAAGAGTCTGAAAAACTCATAACTTGATCCTTTTCAATTTTTCGTGAAGATTATAAAGGATTGTTTGGAGATTTAATTAAATATCAAAGTATGTTATCCAACAACGACAACAAACTTTTTTTTTGTATTCATTTAAAGATTAATTGTTCAAACTCAAAGAACCACACAACAATGTGCACTGACGAAACGGTTAAGAGTAGTATTAAGAAGATCTCTCTCTTCAGTCATTAGTGTCAGACCTGACACTGAAGAGTTACTTTCAAGGGAATGATACTGACATGGGTTTCCGTTTCCTTCCTCAGGAAGAACATCTCAAATTTTTAGAGTTGGATAATTTTTTGCCATGAGGTGGATTTGATCTCGAGTTGTCTGCTTTATTTCCTTGGCTAATATGAAGATCTAATTTTTTTATAATATGGTTCTCTCTGATTCCAACCATTGAAGAAGTCCTACACCAAGTGGAAGAAATATTGTCTGGGGTAGAAATAAAGTTTTATTAAAAGTTTTTCCGACTTTTAATGAACCTCTTGGTCCAAATCTGGTTAGGGGATTCTCTGACATTAAAATGTTTCAATCGTAGTTTCTTTGTGTTTAAATAGCTAATCTTTTACTAGAATTGTAAAACTACACATAACCATTTAAATCTCCAAGGAAAAAGACAGTGTAAAATGCGCGTATAAATGTTTAACCCGCAACTATTATTAGAAATGAATAAAAGATTTTGAAATCTACTATGACTACCATTTTATTAATAACAATCCCAACTAACTACCTTTAAATTACATCTGCATTGGGATCTTATCATTTTGTCTGGGCTCAACAAAACTCTCAGCGGCCTTTTATGATAAAAAAAAACAAAAATAAATTTTTCACCTTACCTAACTAGCAAACTCATTTAATGTCAAGTTGCCAAATTTGCAAATGACGAAAATTGCAAACTAACCTAACTTATATAATTACAATACAGAAATGGAGTTGTCAAGTTTTAGTTCATAAACTCTAGAAGAGAAGAGGGTAGGAAAGGTGGGAGAGGGGGAGGGGGAGGGATCTTGGTTTCAAAATGGTTGAAATTGTTGACTAATTACTTTTGATGATATTCTCTGGTTGGTTAGTGGCTACAAGCCCCAGCAAGTCAAGTGACTTTCATTGTCATATTTTGTACGAATCCTTTTTTTCCCCCTCTCTTTAATTAACCTTCAACCTAATTAGAAAAGGCCTTGGAATTTAACTATAAAGTGACTAATTAATAAGACAAGGTGTCTTTGTATATCATTGATTTGCAGTGTAGAATCGAAAGGATTTTTATTATTAATTGTATAAATCAAGAATTTGTATTTATTTCATTCTCTTGGTCAGAGATAAATATGAAGGATGAGTTTAATGATTGATGCTTTAAGATCTGTATGAAGACCAAAAACAAAAGAAGACTGAGAATCTTAATTCCCTAAAAGCTGTTGAATTGATGGTGATGAGATCAGAATAAAAAAAACTGGCAATATTATTTTTGATATTTTGGCCTAGGCCTAAGAAAAGATTAAATAGAAATCACAAGTGAACTTATTGGTGTTAATTATTGGGTACCTTTTTTTTATAGGAAATAAATATATTTTCTTTCTTTGTTCATATAAATATACAAATCTCTGCGGTCTCCTCGTCCCAGGAACTTCACCGACATATTCCCTCTTCGAACTTATAAAATTCGCACCCAGTATAATTTCTTTAAACGGCTAACATTTAGATTCCATGGTACTGATAATGATCTAAAACGTTAGCTTAGATTATTCTTTTTCCTCCTGTTAAGTACATGCCCACGCCATCTATGGTAATAAATCACAATTAACTCATCAAGTCACCTAAGAAGGTGTCCGCCATTAATCAGTTCAGTTTTTACTCTTGATGAGTGTAGTGGAATCCTTCCTATCTTATTCCCACTCATTCTCAATCAATATAACAATCTCAATCTCTCTTTAATAATCAACAATTCAATATCTAACACCTCCCCTTTTGTAATTTATACTCAGCCATATACCCCGCCTTCTTTGTTACCGATTCCAAAAGGCTGTAGCTCAAATGCCTTACTGAGATGGTGACAATATGTGCAAATGGCTGGTTTATATAATTCAAACATTGCCGAAGTCTCCTCATAGGGCCACAGACACAAAGGGCCCAATTAGACGTGGCCTAAGTGCCTTAAAATTAGGATTGGTCTGACTGGGTAACCGAGGAACTTCTCGGGTGGCTGAGAAGGAGCTGCAACTCCGACTGGGTAACCCGGGATCTGAAAAAGGTTGTGGGCCGGGTGGCTGAGGATGAGCAATACTTCATAAAATCCATCCATCAATAAGTTTTCTCGCCCTATTCAAACTATAATAATACCAAGATTTTTGTGGTATTTTTTCCACAAACTTCACTTGCCATCTAGATATTATTTCATGTAAACAAAAATTCACCAAATCAGTTGGAAGAACCTCCTTAATCTCAGTTGAATTGTCAGTAGTCACACTATGCGGTATATTATCCATCCTTTTATTTAGTTTAATGCCGGAGTGTCCTTTGATTTAATATTTTTAATCTTTTCGTTATATGAGGCCAATTATGTCTGTCTATGGTTGAGGAAATAATAAATGGCAAATTTTTGATACAAGTTTATTTCTTGGGGAAATTTACAGAAGAAGAAATAAACAATTACTTTTTTTTCTGATTCTTAAGACTACTATAGGAGTTTTAATATGGTTAATTTTGTGGATGGAATGGAGGACAGTGGATTAACTGTCTACTTAAAAAAAACGAATTAGTCATAATTAGTTTGAGTAACAAAGATTAAAGTAAAAGATATAATTGTCAGGGAGGTGCTCAAACAACATAATTGGCCATTTAGACTGTTATACAAATTATCAGGCACCCAGTGTAGTTATTTTTCATTTTGCAATTTCTACGCAGATTTAGATAAATTTTCATCGGACTGTTTGTGACCCGAACTCAGATCTTGTAACTTTAAAGGTTCTCATTGTTTCTATCTATAATTTTCAAGCTATTGGATGAGAAACACTAAAATCTATTGGGTACCAAATGATTAAAAAAATAAACAATAACAACTTATATTTGAGGATTAATCTTAAAAAAATTTAGGGTTTGAGAATAGAAACATTACACTGCCTTAACGGTCATGTTCAATGATGTTGGACCATGTCCCAGGTACTTTTGTTCCGTGCGGTACCCGTAGTTAACGGAACGCGATAGTGCTGACACATGATGGAATGATATTTAGAACATCTAGATAATTATCAATTTGATGCTAATCCGAAAAAAATGGACATGAGCCTAATAAAGTTGTAGTGTCATATTAATCGACTTAAATTGCTTGGAAATTTCTTTTTATGGTTTAAGAAGAAAATTAACTGCAAATTTGTTGTTATTAGAAAATAAATTTTATTTAATAAGTGAGATTTTGTTAAATAACAATAAACATTGTAGCACATTTATGAAAAGGAAGAAAAAAAAAAGAGAAGATATCTTCCTCCCTCCTCAAACGAGAAATCTGACGACGATGATAAGAGAGAGAAAAAGATTCCATTTGTATTTTGGTCAGAATTTTCTCCGGGTCTAAATATACATAGATGTGAAGGCATAATCCCTATGGATTTCTGGCTGTTATTTCGGAGCTAGAGAGTCGATAAACGTTACGAGACAAGCAACCAGAGGTAGCGAAAAAAAAAGAAAAAAAGAGAGAAACAAGAAGGAAAAAAAAGGGGGAGAAGAGAAGAATCGTTGGCAAGTTTTTTTTTTTTTATTAAAACCTTAAAAAAAGAGAGAAGACAAAAAAAATGCTTGTTTCTTATTTGAAAAAAAAGGAAAAGAATATTATCCCATAATTTATTCCAAAATCTCTTTTTTTTAGGAAATATTGATACCATTAAGCCATAATAACCAAAAATTGATCGTTTTTATACTTATTAATAAGTAATTATTTCTATGGATTACCAAAGAATTTCAAGGGTCTTGAGGTTTGTCATGATGGTGACCAAGAATTAAATATTCTTTGTGAATTTAAAACCTTTAGATAGAAGGTCTTATATACTGGGTTACCAAAAACAAGACCAGAACAAGATCTAATAAAAAAAATGTGGTATAAACAATAAATAAGGAATAGGACTTTAAAAATGAAAATATGTTTTTCTGACACCTATTCTATCATAAGACTCACCTGTGAAGGCGAAATAGGCCTCAGCTTTGACCACTCCGATGAGTAGATCGTATCGCGCTAATTTAGCAACAACATCCTTCCTCAAGAGGAGATCCGTGTGAACGTTTCCTTGACCTCCAAGTAGTTCTCCACCGGAACTGGAACCGCCATTTCCACCACCACCAAGGGATGATCCAGCAATCCCACTACCTGCAGGTGATCCATCACCATCCGGTGGCTCACCAGCATCAATCACCACACCGTCGATACTTGGTCCAAAGGCACTGGAGAAATCGGGGGGCTGAAAACAAAAATTAGAAGTGATAGGTTAAAAAAAGGAATCAGTATTTTTGAATTAGTAGTATCATCAAAAATAACAGACTACCTAGGATCCGAACCTACATCTCCTGGCTTTTGAGGTTATCGACATTTGTCAGTATCTCAATCACCAAGGCTGCTCTTATTGATTATATTCTCACCGAAACCATCGAAGAAAGTTTATAAAATTTCAATCATTTCCAGCCGTCTAGTGTTAAAACGGAAGTGTAATAAAGATTTTTTCGGTTTATCACTAGTCGGTTAGAATGGATAGATATTATAGACCCGCATCTGACATCATCAAGAATAATAATATTTAAAAAGCCCTTATTATCATGATCATGAAAGAGAAAGGCATTCAACTTCAACAATTGAATTCTGATCGTTGGATTAAGTGTAAGGGATGGAAGGAACTAGGCACACACACACACACACACATCCATATCCTCTTTTATATCTTGGACGTGACAGGTGGCTTGATGATGTCGTCTGATGTTGAATTTTACTACTTTACCCTCCTTCCCTCGACGCAGTTATAATTTCTCTCCTGGCAAATTAACAAGTGTGTCTCTTTATGATGTCATAAGGGAGATAGAGAGATGTTTGTTTGTCGGAATGTGACGTCCATTTGATAAATGAATTCAAATGACTCATTTTCTCTCTTATATTTTAATAATAACTAAGAATATAAACTTCTCGTGTTTAATTTCATTAAAAACAAACTTTTTATAGGGAAATATTTGTTTTCCATTTGAAACGGGATGGGGCATTAATAGATCATTTTTTTGTCAAGATCCCTTACTACACTAGCAGCCATCTTGAGATTATTTTTTATTTCAGTACGATCTGACTCTTTTCGGATCGAAGTGAAACAGTGGAAAAGAAGGGTCATTTAGGATTAATTCAGGCGAAGCTTGAAGGCGCAAAGCTCGCCGAAGACGGTCATTGAGACTATGATCATATTGTGTTACTCTAAATGGTCTCAGCAGACGGGAAGGAAATTAATGAGTTCTTTACGAGAGGTATTTATTTTTGTTGTTTAAAGATACACCTGTTTTAGTCTGAAGACATCTTATTCTAGTTCTGAAGGTGTCTCCACATAAAAACACGTGTGTAGTACTGTAAACAACAAAAATAAAAGTAAAAATGTTTAATTTGTCACATCACCGTATATCCTCTGAACAAAATAACGATTTTATAATAAAATTAGATGAGGAATAAATCAATAAGTAGACTAATAAATAGTGGTATATTTGCTGGTCTCTGCTTCTTCTTAGATAATTGGTAGATAAATTCTCATCATCATTATCTTGAGAGAGGAAATAGAAACCCACCTACGACTTGACAATTACTGGTAGATTATTCATTAATTAATATCGCTATAAATTCCAAGAAGAGATATCAAATTAATCTTTGGAATTTCCTCAAGTTCGTTGTATAGTTAGCTCCCTATTTATTGTAAATTAAAAAAAAAAATAAATAGATGGTTAACTTATCACCGAGCTTGTTTTTAGCTTCGTCCCATTGTAAATATGATAAAGTTTCAAATATTAATAATAAACTCTGTCTCTCTTGTTACATATTTTATTAGAAATATGAGTTTTGGCTTAGGATAGAAGACTCGATTTTTGTAGGTCATTCGGCACCTAAGTGACAAGAGTGTTTTGGGGACCAATTAATTTGAATGAAAAAGAAAGCGGTCTGAAAGCCGAAAAAGACCTTGGAGATATCTTTAGGCCAACTTTATATCAAACTAGAACATTCACTATAATCTCCAAATATTCAAATTTAATCTCAATAAGCATCTTCTTTCTTCATCCTTTACTAGTTGCTTGTGACCATCCATCATGCCTTTTAGACCTAAGCAGCTACTTCCAAAATAAAATAATTGCAGATTACTAATGACTGAGAATAGATTAATGTTTTATTAAACCCCATACTGAGATCTTCATTTCCATATTTCTCCTCAAAATTCACAACAACCAAGTAGTCTAGTAAAAAAATCAGGAATAATATTTATGACAGTTTATTTTATTGAGAACTTAATATTATATTGAACTTTCAAAAAAATAAAATAATGTCTTAGAACATCTAATTTAGATTGAGGTTGTTTAGTATATTCTTTAGCGATTCAAATAAGAATAGCGAAACAATCACAATTTAAATTGGAGAAATTCTTCCAATGAAAAAGAATAGCAACAATCATGTTCTATAAAATATTTCTTTAGAATATACCGTAATTTCAATCAATGGATATTATTAATATTCTAGCCCATCTTCTCTGGAAATATTCCCTTTCTTCATCTAGACTGTTTTCAAGTACGATGATAAGTATTCTACCTTTTTTATTATTATCCCATTGTGAGGAATAAGAAGGTGGGGTACTTAGCATCGTCTTGAAATTGGCCACCTGGCTGGAATTACTTCATCTACCAGTGTAGTTTCACTGTTATCAGAAAAAACTCTTTCCATTAGGTTTGAGGAATTTCTCACGGAGCTGTTTAGGTTTACCTGAATGTTTTGTTTATAAAACCTATTTAATTTTTAATTTCTACTTGGTGAATTTTTCATCCCAGCATGGTAGGTGATCCAGAAAAATTTCTTGGTAATAGATCGGAATATTATCCTCTACCCAATATTTTTTTGTCTAATGATAAAGTTAGTCGAAGAACACTGAAATTCCAAGTTCCATTCTGTTTTCTTTGAAAAACCAAAAATGAATTTTTGAGAAGACGAAGTTGTAAAGATTTAGTGGATTTAATAAAACTCCCAAGGGCTAAGATTGTTAGGCCATCCCAAGTAATTCCTAATACCTAAAAGGCTTAAAGGAAATGATTTTTCTTCATGTTTTCATACTCAATCCTTTTGGGAAAGAGATATTAATAGGAGTAGGGTTGTGTCTAATAATCAATAACCCTGCTAGTATTAATATCTGTTTTCTAAAAAGTAATATCATCAATACAATTAATATTTTACTTCGGTTCAATAGTCTACAGCTCATACCTGTAAGCCTTTCTTTCATGTATTTATTATTATCTAATTTATATGATTACTTACACTTGTATTCACTTATTTGCATGTGCGAAATTAATTTGTTTGTAATATATAAGTAAGAGCAATTGTTTATACACACTTATCGCACAGTGAATAGCGTTATCTTAACAATTCGATGATTTTTGTTGTGGAGTCTATAACTATATATACCTGTTGATCTTTTTTTTTGTTATATCCTTTACAAAATCCTGGTTCAATTTAGGTAGAGGTAATAGAGATCGTATGCTGTTTTAATTTAAAAAAAGAGCATAATCCCAATTACCTTAGCTTAAGTTGAATAAAATTCAACATTTGACAGATACTTTGTACTCGATTTAAGTACCTAAATAAATAGAGATACGAAAAAGGATTAAGAGATTTCAATCTAAATTTAGGCCATAACCATTTTCTTAAGTCCATTACCTGTATCGGCGTGGAGAGAAGAGCCGACAACGGTCGTTCCCGGAGACATTTAAGTAAATGGGCATGAGGCAAGTCCGGAGAGCAATTGACATGACGAGCCACTTGGGAGGCAAAACGAGCCGGAGTACGAACCAAAGCCCAAGGACTGAGAGCAGCTCCCGACATTAAGATCACCCGATGAAACAGCAGACCTGCAAACAAACATATCATCATAAGAAATAGAAACGGATCGTAAAATTGAACATAGGATTTGAATAATAAAAAATATTTTTTTTTTCACTGATCTCTATCAGGAAAACGGAAGGACGAAATCCCTCATTGATGAATCTACTTTTTTACTTTCTCTTACCTATGTATATATGTAATATATATATAGAGAGAAAGTATTGGTTTCATGTCAAAAATTCGATGTCGAGATTTTGATGGATCTTCACGTTTTGAGGTCCCCTGAATCCAAAAAAGTGGTTTTCGCGACATGGTCTGTCTGTGGGTGGGTGGGTGGGTGGGTGGGTGTGTGGGTGTGTGGGTGTGTGGGTGGGTGTGTGGGTGTGGTGGGTGGGTGGGTGTGTGTGTGTTCAATTTTAAGGATGAAGGAATTGAGCTATGAGGCTGAAATTTTATATTTAAGTTAAACACCCCCCTGGGACCGGACAAATAAGCTTTTTAATCAAAATCGGCCAAAGATTACTAGTACTTTACTGATGCACTTTTTCAGTTTTTTTCGATTTTCTCTAAATTTGCTCCAACGATTTTTTTTTAAAATTCAAAAATCAATTATTTTTTAGATGCTCTTTCAAATGTATATTCTCATTTTGCAATTGAAATCTTCTGAAGACCACTTTACTCCTGTATTTCATAGGGAAGATAGGAGAAATGGTTGCCATAGTAACAAAATATAAATATTTTCCCATACTTATAAATTTTACATCTGAATTCATATATTCCGTACTGTCGGGAACTAAATATACACTGTAAAAAAAAATTTTAATTTTAGAATGTTTTAGTATAGTAAATTTACAAATTTTCCTTGTAAATGATAACTACCATACATTTGTATACTAAAGTTACAAATCTATGCATTCAAAAAATTTTTACAACCAAAAAACATTTTAAAATTACAATTCTCTTGGAAAATTAGAGTAAATATTGTAATTTTACCATACGATTTCTAATTTTACAATACAACGGCATTGTAATTTTAGAACACGGTTTGTAATTTTAGAAAAGGGTTTGTAATTTTACAAAAAGGTTTCTAATTTTACAATACAAGGGTATAGTAATTTTCCTTTTAAGGCTGCCAACATGGCCGACTTTGTTTCGACTGCTTTTTAGCTTTCTTAATAAAGACATTTTGGGCACTATAAGGATTTATTTAAGTTATAATAATACAAAAAATAATAATATTAAGATAACTTTAAGTTTATTTTTTATTTTATTATTTAGTAAAAATAGTTTACAATGAGGTCATACTTGAATGCTAAATAGCAGAGATAGATCATTAGTTAACAGGTGATTCGATGGTCAAATGGACTAGGCAGCAGACTTCTACCAAAAAGGTCAGTGTTCAAATCCTGGAGGAATTTTTCATTAAATAAAAATATTTACTTCACTCCATCCAGGTAGAGACGTCCCCTAAAGGTCAATAACCTATGGGTCCAGTCGTAAATTTTTTTTTCTTTTTTCTAAATATTAGTAAAATTACAAACATTTGGATTGTAAAATTGCTAAATATTTGTAAAATTACCACAAATTTGGACTCGAAAATTGCTAAATATTAGTAAAATTACTAAATATTTGTAAAATTACCAGACATTTGGACTCGAAAATTGCTAAATATTAGTAAAATTACCACACATTTGTAAACGATTTTTGCAAAGAGTTTTGTAAAAATATAATTCAACTGTATAGTAAATTTAGTATCTATTGGTCTTGGAAATTTGCTTACAACAAAAAAATTGTAAAATCATCAAAATTTTTTTTACAGTGTATGTAGACACAAAAAATCTGGTGTGACAAGCACAGTACACAACTTTCGATTACCGAAGGTAAGAGAAAGTTGTGTGCTGTGCGCCAGTCACACCAGATTTTTTGTTTTATGTTTTAAAAAAACTTCGATGGCAATAATGAATTACAGATTCCTAAAGACGCACAACTCAAACCTAACAGGTCTCTGGCTGTAGCCATCTACCGGCACCTCGGGAAGTAACATTATTTCTTATCTCTAACTCCTCCGCCTGCGTTCATTTCTAGCTAACGAGCATATTCTTATTTTTGGTTTGACCCGGTTTCTTTTATCCAATCACTTCTATGCTAGGGAGTGTGTCTTAGTTTTAGGAGGCAATGGCTAAACTGAGGATTACGGAGTCCGAAGTCTTAACACGACTCGGGTTCGAATCCAGCTTGCTGCAAATAATTCAAACATCCTGCCGAAGTCTCCTCTTAGAGTAATAAAAAGGAATAGCCCCACCGTGGTATCACAAAGGGCCTAATTGGCCTAAGTGAGTTCCCTCTCTGGGAACGGCCACTTCTACCTAAACTAATCTAGTTTTAGGAGGGTCCTTCAGAACCGGCGTGTAGCCTATTCCTTTTGAGGAATGTGTCACTGAGAGGAAACCTTCTTTGCTTCCCTTCCACATGACGGGATGTCACAGCAACTCCCTCTTCCTGTAGAGTTGCCTGGGGGCTATTGTGGTAGGGTCCAATATTCCAATCCAGTGTCTACCTGAAGATTTTACATTAAATAAATATTTTTATTTAAAGAAAGAAAGAATCCTGCACGTCCAGGATTTGAACTCAGATTTTCTTTGTACAAACCGTCAACCTAGCCCACTACGCCAGCGAGTTTCTTCTCTCTCCCAAACCTGAACTGACTTGGCTATCGTTATTCCGTTATCCCCTCCGGGTTGTAAATTGCAGCCAACCACTCCCCCTCCCCACCCAAAAGATGATGACAACGTAACCAATGATGACACACAACAAACAACACCTATGTGTGTGTGTGTGTGTGTGTGTGTGTCTTGGGCCAATTGCCAACTGTTTGAAGAACAAACTTGTGCTGGCGACACCCAACCACCCAAGAAGGGGGGAGAGCCAAGAAATGCCGGCAACAGACCGAGCTAATGGCTTCTAAGGGTAAGTAAGGGGCGAGAAGTATTTTTCATCCCTACGGGAATACTAATTAGAGGGATGTTATTAATAGCATCCTCCATTCTCTCCCACTTTCCATCTCTCTTACACAGACACACACAATGAAATTAAATCTTATTTTTGTTTATCTACGTATATAGGGTGGAAATTTATTTTCCATTTTTTTCTTTTTAAAGCTCTAAATATTAAAAAAAAGAGGCAATTGTTTTTCAAAGTGCGGAGTGTCTGTCTGTTTGTCACACTCTACTTGACCAACTTATCGTTCCAAAATTCACAAAAAATTTCTGAAAATGAATTTTCCCTTAGAAAAGCCATGGGTTTTTTTTGATCTTTCAAATTTAAAACAATAAAAATTATTATATAATTAAATTTTTTTCATTTTTTTGTATCCTTTGATCCTGGTAGAAAAATACCTAAAATTATTTTGGAAATTATCGCTGAACGAAAAACATAAGGATAACACGTTTATTGGCATAAATCTGCATCAGGTCACATATATCGACAAATCAAGATTGCTGACACCCTTGACGGCATTTTGTCGACACCCTAGCTTTAGCCCTAAGACTACAAGATACTGACAAATTAAGTCTTAAGATTACCTAACTTCTCTAGAATAGTCTTTTTGGAGGCCATTCGGGTAGTTTATAAATTAGATTATACCACGAAGAGGAGCACCTAGGATGGCTTGGCTTCATTGGGTCAAGAGAGACATGACCGAGCTTGGCCTGTCGGAGGCAACAGCATTGGATAGAAGCGAGTGGAGGGGAAGAATAAGGTCCGCCGACCCCGCACAGCGGGAATAATCAGGCGAGGACAGAAGAAGAAGATAAATTAGATTATACCGATGACTACCGGCACGCGAATTGTTCTAGGTCACTCACCCGATTTTGACGCGATTGGGATTGCTTAACTACAACGATTTTGGTCTTCGTTTAATGCGTTGTCTGACCGTCCACCCAAAGGTTATTTTTAATTTGAGGTGACCATTTTTGTTTTTAATTTAATTTCGATTATTTTTGTATTGCGGAAATATTTGCGAAAAACCATCTTCCAGGCAACTTTACCGGCTTATTCCCGACAAAAGCCCCGGTACTGGAAGTGCTGACTCTAGAGTATCTTTCCATCACTAAATGCAACATATTCTGAAAATATTAGCCTTCAGAAATCTCTTGCCTATTTTTGTCGCCAGCTCTTGGACTATAATTTCAATTACATAAATCTACTATAGTAGCGGCCACGGAATCAGGCGGGCGAGTGGAATTGCACTGTTGCCACTTATGGGACCATAGATGCGAGGGAAGGTCAAGAATCAGGTACTGTACCTCGGTGCACGAACTGGCTTGCAGCGTTGCTTAATCCATGCGTTGAGCCTGCCACCCCTCCAACCCTCCTATCTCCTCCCGCTGTCGGTCAACATCACTCACCCGCCTGATTTCGTGGCCGCGAGTATAGGTACCCCAGTATATTAAAATAAAATGGAAAAATTTACATATCTATATGTTCTATAGAAATTCATAATTAGAAGAAAAGAAAATCAGGCAGATTTATGATTTATGGCCACCTCCAGGCAGACCCTTTGGGTAGTCATAAATAGACCCTGCTGTTGTCTCCTCTACCATACTTGAACTCAAGATCTTTCCTTAGCGGAATAGGAGCGAAGGTGTTACACGTGTTTTTCCCTATAAGATGGCGTTGTGTGTCATAATAAGTATGCCCAAAAAAATCAAGTAATTCAAAAATTTGCCAAGAGATGTCAGAACGGTGGCTAATAATATTTAATGCATTTGGTTGATTTTCATTGATCTTTTAACAATAAATACTTTATAAATGTCATTATATATTATGTTGCTTTTATAAAAGCATAAAAATATAAAAATATAGGCCATATATAAGCTAATACTATATCGGCTGTTAGACTAGCCTGCCATCTATTGCAAGAATTCTGAACTAATTTGACAGTTGATTTTTAAATAAATCATCTAAGCTTATTTTAAAAATTTCTCAATTAATATGTGATTAATAATAACAATAAATTCATTTTTAAATTAAAAAAAATTAAAGATTATTGGGACAGATTGTTTTTTTGTATTTGCTTGATAACAAAAAAATTAATTACGATAATTTTTTAATAAGTCATTAAAAAAATTATAGCTCCATGTCCCAATAATCTCATATGAATTTAATTCATTAAAAAAAAACCGCATTGAAAAATTCCTTATAATAGTCTAGTTTTTTTTAAAGTACGTTTAGACATCGCTCCTTAACATCTTAACACTTGCAATACAACAAGAAATATCTTAACTTGGAACAAACTTGCCCTCCAAAGGCGGGCTTTGCAGCCATTTTTTTATATAAATTAGAATATTTATGTCATCTTTTGCACTTTATCCCCCTCCCCCCCTTCCATATATTAAATTAATTTGTTAAAAGGTTTTTTTTTTCTGTTTGCCTAAACGTCCCTTTTTAAGATCATAAATGAATAATGACAGTGGGAGAGAGAGAGAGGATAATTTTTTTTATTTTTAATTGCTTCCCAACTAATTATTTTATATTGTTTAATTATTGCGTCAAATTTACTCCAAAAGAGAGCGCGGGAGAGACATTAAATTTTAATTAGAAAATATTAAATTTTTTTTTTATATTATATTGTATTTTTAACAGTATATAATAATTTTATTATCAAAAACGTTTTATTTATTTATTTATTTTCTAATATTATTATTTATACCTTTTAAAAATATATATTTTTTTTTTAATTAATTGTTTTTTATTTTTAAGCAAAAACCTTTTTTATAGCCGAAGATGTCCGGTATTTATTAAATCCCACCCACAATTTATACAATTCAAAAGGATAAAGAAAAAAAGAATTCCCCCTCCTCTAATGAAGATTTTCTTTTCATTGGCTCTTGATGACGCATCCTTCTTTAAAGACTTACAAAAAAAAAAAATGAATGATTTCATCTGGGGTGTAAGCTCCTCCCTTCAATTGAGTCATTGGCTGTTGAATTGCATCCTCTTAGATCAAATAGTTAACAAAAAACGAAAGGCGGAGTTTGAATTGGGAGGGGCATCCTTGGATCACCTACCCCCTCCTTTCTGAAAGAGAACGGACACGCACTTGGAGTTGCCTAACTGACAGGCGTCTCCACTCAAGTGAACTCTGTTCCAACTTCCTCCAAGATTTCCAAAAAAGCCGGCCGGAAAGGTCGATTTCACTATTTTAAAGATCAATTTGATGGCCTCAAATTTTTTCGCTCTTCTATCAGCATGTCGCGTCAAAGGCCGTGACGCTACAAGCCATGACGTCACAAGCCATGACGACAAAAATAGAAAAGTTGAAATTTAATATATATGACGAATTATAAAAAAATAATTGTGAGATTTAATTATTCATTTTTAAATTGATAAAATGTAAATTTTAAAATAATTTAAAATGATTCAAATGTTCAATTTCCAAATAAATATTGTTCTCAGTTTTTAACATGCGTCTATTGATTTCCTATTTTCCAATTATTAAGTTAAGATTAAAAACGCGATTTTAATACCCTTAATTGAATAATTTATCTGAAAATTTTCAGTTAAACGCTTACGATCCGAAAAATGTTTCACTTGCATCGTGGTTGCATAAAACCACATAATGATTTTTTTTTTTTAGTATGCGAATCTCATTCGACCTTTTTTTTTAGTAATTTTTCTCCCAATTTGTAATATAAAATGAATTTATTATGAAAAATCAAAAAAAAATAGAGATTTTGGGAAAAAGCCGAAATAAAGCCGGAGGTTTTCTAAAAAAGCCGGAGAGCCCAAGTAAAGCCAGAGGGTTGGGAGCACTGATTATCTCAGAAATATTTAAGTTTCGAATTAATTATTAATTAAACTAGCCAGAGGAGAGAAGATTTCACTCCCTGGATCCCCCTCTAACCATGTGAGAATAAAAGAAAAAAAAAAGCAAACATGTGGGGTCGTGGGACCCCCTAGAGACTGGTACGCTTGGGCGCTGTAACGCATTTTTTGTTACATGACGTTTTCTGTCAATTCACTGTTCCGTAAGCCGCGTAAAAGGACTTCGTTCCTAATTATTATTATTTGAAATTAGGGATGCCTGTTTATTTACAGTTACATCATTTCATATCTCTAGCTCCTCCTCCTGAGTTCATTTCTGGCTAGTGTACTAATCCTTATTTCTCGTACCAACCGGTTCTTTATATCCATCCTCTTCTATGCTATGGAAGATGTCCTACTTTGAGGAGGGACTCCTTCAGCACCGGCATGCAGCCTACTCAAGAATGCATCACTGAGAGGGAACCTTCTTTACATCCCATCCACAAGACGGGATGTCACATCAACTCCCTCTCCTCGTAGAGTTGCCTGAGTGAGATCCAATATTCCAATCCAGTGCCTGCTTGAGGATTTGTTTACACTAAATAAATATTTTTATTTAATGAAAAAATCCCTCACGTCCAGGATTTGAACGCGGATCTTCTTTGTAGAAACCGATATCCTACTACGCCATTAAGCCCTCAACAATACTGTATGTGTATATAATTAAATCTCAGTTGGTACAGATGATTTTATTTTACCTTTTCAAATTTAAAATTATTTCACCATAAACCATGTACCCTACCATATTCTTAAGGCTTATAGATATCAAGTGGGAATTTAATTGTGGCGCTCACTATACCATTTGTCTAAATAATTGCAGCACATGATTAAGGAAAGGCGCTTGAAGCTTGTCCCCTGGCGGGCGGCGCGGCTAGTTATTATTGTTCCCGGAAACTTAGACAAAAAAATAACCAAAATTTAAAAAGTATAAAATTAATTTTGTTGTGTAGCTACAATCAAAAAAAAAAAAAAAATCAATAAAAGAGAAAGAGTTAAAAAAAAAAGAAAGGTAGAATGGGACAAGTGGGAACAATAGTATTTGTGTCCTTTTGTGCTTTGTGCATTGGGCTGAATCCGTGAGGCCTTTTATTGCGCCTCCTCCCCTTCCTCCCCTCACTTGGTAATAGATTGATTATCGCCAACAGGAGAGAGAGAGAGAGAAAAGGGGCGTTAGTGCAATCAGTGCCTATTAAACCCCCCCCCTCACCTCCCACTGCCACCTTTTAAATACGTAACTCTAAAAAAAAAAAATACAATAGAAATAAAAAAAGAGGATTGAAATTTTTTTTTTTTTTTTAATGGAATAATAGATCTTTTTAATAAAAATAAATAAATAAATAAATGAATTTTTACATTTTTAGTTCAGCCAATAAGGAAAAAGAAAGAGTTTAAACTTATTATGAAAATATATATATATATATATATATATTGGGGTCCAGGCATTCTTATTTAAGCCATTTGGTATCCAAATGGATTAAATAAAATCATCGGACTCCCTGGGATCCGAACCCGCGACCCTTGGTATACAATAGAGTAGGTCGTTTTGCCATTTTTTTCGGAACGAAATGTAATACCCCGCAAAAGAGGCCCACTCACATGGACATTACAGATATAATTTTTTATTCAAATCGGACAATATCTTCTGTGAGAATTTTTACCTCAAAGTTTCGATTTCAACTGAAAATCCTAAAATTGTCATTAAGTTTATTTGGGTTATAAAGCGACCATATTTTTGGATAACGAGATGTCACTTGGGATGAAAACTGACATCCTAGCCTCAATATGCCAGTTATATGCCCCCCCCCCCTCTCAGGAAGGGCCAGAGATGCCTCCTCTGGCGCTTAAGTACAATTAAGCGCCCAGAGGCATCTCTAGCCCTTCCAGGGGCATATAACTGGCATATTGAGGCTAGAATGTCAGTTTTCATCCCAAGTCACATCTCGTTAATTTTTATTTATGACTTAAAATAAAAGCGTGAAGCGCTCATTGAAATTTAACTTACACCGTAAAAAAAAATCTTAATTTTGGTGTGTTTTGGAATACCATATTTACAAATTTCCCTTGTAAATAATAACTACTCTGAATCTACTAAATTTACGAATTTGTGCTTTCAAATATTTACAACAAAAAAAAGCATTTTAAAATCATAATTTTCTTCGAAAATAGAGATTGTATTGTAATTTTATAGACATTGTATAGAAATTTTCGTTAAAAATTCTGTTGTAATTTTCGAAAACAGTTTGGTTGGTAACTGGAGTGAAAATGTGTTGTAATTTTTATAATTTCCAAACTGCTTTTGAAAAAAATACAATATTTAACGAAAATTACTATACAATTTATGTAAAATTACAATACATACTCTTTTTTTGAAGAAAATTGTAATTTTAAAATGTTTTTTTATTGTAAATATTTGAACCCATTAATTTGTAAATTTAGTATTGCAATAGATGTTTTTTATTATTTGGAATTCCTATCGGGATCCCCGTTTATTTACCCGAGGGGCTTTCGTATACGAAGACACACACCTCAAAACCAATCGGCCTCTGGCCGTAGCCATCTACCGGCACCCTGTTAAGTTACATTTATTTCCTAACTCTAACTCCTCCTTCTGCGTTCATTTCTAGCTAGTGAACTAATCCTTATTTCTTGTTCCATCATATTCAACCTTTTCTATGCTAAAATGTCCTAGTTTGAAGTGGAATTCCCTCAGCACCGGCATGCAGCCTTCTCCTTTTGAAGAATTCATCACTGAGAGGGAACCTTCTTTACGTCCCATCCACAGGACGGGATGTCACAGCAACTCCCTCTCCTCGTAGAGTTGCCTGTGGAGAGATCCAATATTACAATCCAGTGCCTGCTTGAGGATTTGTTTACATTAAATAAATATTTTTATTTAATGAAAAGATCCCTCACGTCCAGGATGTGAACGCGGATCTTCTTTGTAGAAGCCGACATCCTAGCCCACTACACCGGCAAGCCCTCAATAATATATGTATATAATTAAATTTCAACGAGAGGTTGGTCAAACAGAACGTGACAGAAGGACGCACACGCCGCAATTATATTATTGCTTTTTAACTGGCACCTTTATTTCTTTTATCCTTTATAATAATTTCCCCCACTACCCCATGCCTTTAATTATAATTACGCGTTTAATTTCTCCATTTGTTGCTGATCTATAAAAAAAACCTTTTTATTCTTCCCTTAGGCCTATTTTATTTATACTTCCTCTGTATAATGGACAAGATTAAAATAAGCAGAGGAATTATGCATTTCCAAGTTATGTGAATAATTTGAATATAGTGGGATGTATAATAATACAATAATAAGTATCTTTTTGATAAACAGATTGAATTCTTGCTTTTGGGAAAATTATATAGCAACGGGAGGGATGAATATTCAACTAATTGCATCGTAAAAACATTATCATGTAAAATATGTTAGTTTAAAATGTTTATTCATCTCCTCACTCCTTTAGCTCTTCTGCATTAGAATAAATGGATAAATCATGTCGATTAATTTCAAATCATAAAATTTAATTGTCTTTTTACCTTTTTTTTTTTTAATATAATGATAAAAAATTGTAATATAATAGTTGCCACGTTGTCCGCCTTAGGCGGACCCCCCTGGATTCCGCTTCTAACTGGGTTGTGTATGGAATGAAAGCATCCGGGGGGGGGGGGGGTCTCAGTGATAGTCTAAAGAATTGTCTATTCTTAAACTCTCGCTAAATAACTCTCTCTTTAGTCTTTAATAATATTGATTTTTAGAAAGGGGGGGGGAGATGTTGAAGCATTCGTATTTGTTTCATTTCATATTTGTAGCAAGGAAGAAAGAAAAGAGCGATTGCAGCTACGTTTATTTAGTTTATTAATCACTTCAAGCCGACGTTTCGGTTAGATATACGACCATTCTCATGGATGAAACGTATCAACAAAATTCCTCGAAATGTCGAATGACACAATTGTGTAAATTATTTATTGTCATTTAGTAAGGACTAACAGGCTATGCGAGTCAAGTTTAGATTGGGCTAAATAAAATCATATTGGTAAAATTATTAGCTGACAGGGCACCGAGATTTCGACTGCCTAAGAGCCTCTTTTTATTTGGCTTCAATTTTTCATCATTATTATTTGAAATTCCTATCGGGATCGCCGTTTATTTAGCCGAGGTGCTTTCGTGTACGAAGACACACACCTCAAACCCAACCGGCCTCTGACCGTAGCCATCTACCGACACCCCATAAAGTTAAGGTATTTCCTATCTCTAACTTCTCCTCCTGGGTTCGTTTCTAGCTAGTGAACTAATCCTTATTTCTGGTTCAAACCGGTCCCTTTTATCCAACCTCTTCTATGCTAGAAAGGATGTCCTAGATTAAGGAGGGACTCCCTCAGCACCGGCGTGTAGCCTGCTTCTTTCGAAGAATGCATCATTGAGAAGGAACCTTCTTCACGTCCCTTTCACAGGACGGGATGTCACAGCAACTCCCTCTCCTCGTAGAGTTGCCTGGGAGCTATTGTGGTGAGATCCAATATTCCAATCCAGTGCCTGCTTGAGGATTATTTACACCAAATAAATATTTTTATTTAATGAAAAATCCCGCACGCCCAGGGTTTGAACAGGGATCTTCTTTATAGAAGCCGACACCCTAGCCCACTACACCAGCGAGCCTCCTCAATTTTTAATTAGGCAAGGCAAAACTCAATGCTTTACAATGGGCAAATTAATTTTCTGGAATTTTTCGCGCCTCCCCTTTTGTAATTTTGTGGACCTGATACTGGACTCCCCATAATGTCCTTTATATCTCTGAAAAATTTCGTTTAGAAATTCCAGCAGGAAGTTGGTTAAACAGAGCGGACTCAGACAGACGGACACTCCTCTATTATATATTTACTTTTTTTTAATTTGTTTAATGTCTTTTCTAGCATCTAAGGCCATTTAGACCCCGTCCCTATTGATTGGTATCCAATTCGATTTTTCGCTTAAGACGGGATGCGAACTCTTGACCTTTTCATTGTAGACTTAGGAAATTCATTTTCTGAACGGCTATAAAAGTTGCAGGATCCTTGAAAGGCGCTATAACTTATCATCAAAATAATTCTATCTAATAATAGATAAACTTTAAATGCACCAAAGAAGAAAAAAAAAATCGACCAAACAACAACAACAAAAAAAAAAGTTTTCTTTACAAAAAACTTATTATTCAAAAGAGATTTATATATAAATAGAGTTTCACTTCACTCTTCATTTAATCTCTTTTTAAGTTTATATAAAATTGGATTTGTGTTTGCGAAAAAAAAAAAAAAAACTTTCTCTATTTTCCTGGAGAATACCTCTCACTCTCTTTAAATTATCTTTAAGAGGGAGATTTTTGTCAACATTTTAGAGATTGATCAAGTGAAGGAATCCCTTTCACTCACTCTAGTTTATTTTGCAAAACTTAAAAATTCAACTTTTTCTATTAATATAATAAACATCAATAATCTCTAAAAATCCTGGATAAGGATTAAAAAAAAAATATTTATTTAATGAAAAAAATCCCTAAGCAGGCACTGGATTGGAATATTGGATCTCGCCACAATAGCCCCCAGTCAACTCTACGGGGAGAGGGAGTTGCTGTGACATCCCGTCCTGTGGAAGGGATGTAAAGAAGATTACCTCTCAGTGATGCATTCTTCAAAAGGAGTCGGTGCTGAGAGAAGCCCTCCTCAAAGTAGGACATCCTCCCTAGCATAGAAGAGGTTGGATAAAAGGAACCAGAAATAAGGATTAGTTCCCTAGCTGGGGATGAAAACAGGAGAAAAGAGCTAGAGATGGAAGTGATGTAACTTCATGGTGGTGCCAGTAGATGGCTAGTGGGTTGGGTTTGAGGTGTGTCATTCCTCCAGGTAAGCACCTCAGGTAAATAAACAGGGATCCCAATAGGAATTTCAATTAAAAAATATGGGGAATGACTTCCCCGAGACTTTCTCGTATATTCTTTTGAAATTACGTCTGGGTGTGTGTGTGAACACGATTGCTTAAAAACCAAAGCAGCTAGATGGATGAAATTTGGTATATGCTCTTACACTAAAATTGTAGATTTCTATCAACTTTTGGAGTAAAGACGTCACTTGGAAGTAGTACTTTACCTAATAATTCCTCCGAAAATTCAAAATTTTCAATTTCTTTGTTATATTATGATAAAATACTCAATTTTAAAGGTTTTTATTCTTTGAAATTTTCCGAAAACTGGATAGTTTTGAAATAATCCTCAGAAAACGACATTTTTCGTATATTTTGGAAGAAAAATCAAAACAAAACAAATCGTCATTAAAAGACATATAAAGTATAAACAAAATGTTTCACAAATTCATTTGTTTATGTTTATGTTACCCTGATGAAGGTCGTGATTGGCTTTACCGAAACGTCGGCAAATAGAAATTAAATAAAACTAATCTCCTGGCTGCAAAGTCCCTGCGTGAACCCTGACCACAGTACAATTTCTTAGTTTATATTTATATTCAGAATCAAAAAGATAGATAGAGCAAAAGTGTAACAACAAACAATCATCAATTCAATTAATATTTAAACGTTTTTTTTTTTATTAAATGAATGCCACTTTGTCCGTCACATCAATCAATTTAAATTTTTTAACAAAGGACGAGAGGAGAGAAGAGGGAAGGGGAGGAGAATCAATTTTTGTTGGTAAACACACGTTTTATTTAATACCCGATGACTGACTGCTTGTTTTTCACTCTCTCTCTGTGTCCTGAAATTATGGTTATGTTTTAAAAATTATCAAAAATGATCTTAAATCAATGATGCTAATTATAATTAGGGTCCACCAAAGATATTCAGCCGAAACCGAATTTCAGACAAATATCTTACTTTCAGCCGAAACCAACTAAAACTTGTTATTTTTCAAAATCACAAAATGCTTATATCATTGTAGTAGATATGTTAATTAAAAAAAAACTATTTGAGGTCAATAGCCTCAAAATTTTTGCCGCAATCTCCTAAAATTAGCACCCCGAGACGCGCACCTTAAATCTTATTTATTACAGATTACGATCAAAGGCCCCTGATTTCATATAAGTTATGACACTAGACGACAAAAATAGAAAATGTTGAAATTATAATATATATAGACGCAAAGTCTTAAATGGCCTAAGTTGCCAAAAATATGTGTGAATTGTGAGATTGCAATGATATAGCGAATTTTTTTATAATAATTTAAAATGATTCAAATACTAAAATAAAATATAGTAGTAAAACACTAGCGACAAAAATGACCCTTTACATTAGAATGAATTATGAAATGCGGAAAATATTTTTCCTTCTGTGGAAATCATTTTACCTTATTTTTTTTTTTTTAGAGAGACTAAATTTTTTTAACGCCGCACCGCGGCAGGAAATTTTCAGGTACTTCAAGTGCATATAAATTTTAAGTTTGAACCCATCGGGTATCATTTATGCCACGGGCCGCAATACGGGGGGTAAAGTTGTAAAACCCCCCCGAAATTTGGCAAAAATATTTTTTTTTGGCACCCCAATACAATTTTAGATTTCCCTTAATGCAAAAAACATTTCTAAAGACCCCATGCTAATACTTCAAAATTTGATTTTTATATATATTATATAACAACACACCTTTAAATTACCGAAACTAAGAAATAATGGTGTGCTGTGCGACCAGTCTACACCAGATCCCTTGATTTTTTTATACTTATAAGGCTATCTAACATCTAGATCTGTTGCGTTTATGGCCGACGTAGTTAAAGCCCACCCCCCTCCCTACTATTCAAAAATCTGTGCCGGAAAACCAACGGTAACAAATAAAAATTTAAGAATTAAATACAAGATCGATCATTAAATCTTATTTATTATAAGATTAAGATAAAAGAAAAATTTTCATATGGTAGTAATAATTAACTCTCACAATTCTGACACCCACCAGTTTTTCTCTCTTTCTCTAATTAATTTAATATTCTTAAGATGATGGCAAAACAAAAAACAAAAAAAAACGAAAAGAGAGGAGGGGGGGGGGTGAATTTAAAAAGAATGAAAGACAGCGAGAGAGAGAAAAAAATGAGAAGTGAAGAGTGAGTGAGTGAGTTGGAGGGTAAAAAAAAAAAAAAAAAAAAAAATGGCTCGAAAGGCTGTTAATATTTTCCTCTTGATGTCATTTCCATTTGTCAGGCGGGTTTATTTATGATTTTCGCCTCTCGTTTGACATCTTGATTAATTCACATATGGCCAGATCATCTGAATAATAAACAAAACTCTCCCTCTCTCTCTCTCTCTCTCCTGGAACATCATAATTATTAATATTATTAAATGGGGGCACGCTGGTGTAGTGGACTAGGGTGTCGGCTTATACAAAGAAGTTCCCTGTTCAAATCCTGGGCGTGCGGGATTTTTTCATTAAATAAAAATATTTATTTAAAATGTAAACAAATCCTCAAGCAGGTTCTGGATTGTAATATTGGATCTCACCACAATAGCCCCCAGGCAACTCTACGAGGAGAGGGAGTTCCTGTGACATCCCGTCCTGTGGAAGGGACGTAAAGAAGGTTCCCTCTCAGTGATGCATTCTTTGAAAGGAGTCGGTGATGAGAGACCCCCTCCTCAAACTAGGACATCCTCCATACTAATTTTCTAAGAATTTTAATGTTAATTTTATATATTAAAGACATTGATTAAATTCTTTTAATCTATCGTGGCGTTTGAGACTGTTACTCACCTGGACAGCCTATATAATAGATGATACTATTATTAAAATTTTTTTAAATAATATGCACAACATACATTTTATGAAGATTTGTTTGTGTATACGTTATAATGTTCTTCATCTCAATTGCGACAATTATTTCGTAAGATTTTATAACTACATTTTGTATATTTTTTCTAATACTCTATTAATAAAAAAATATTTGATGCCCATAGGCCCTGAAGATGGGAGCGACGCGGTCCCGAAACGTCGATGAAATAAGTTTTTATTTATTCTAGCTGCCATTCTTCATTGAGCGATCTTAGTCAATCATCCCCCATAGCATTGAAGAGGATGGATAAAAGGAGTCGGGTGGAATCAGAAATAAGGATTAGTTCAACAAACTAGAAACGAAGGTAGGAGGAGGAGTTAGAGATAGGAAATAATGTAACTTCACGGGGTGCCGGTAGATTGGTTACGGCCAGAGGCCGGTTGGGTTTGAGGTGTGTGTCTCCGTGCACGAAAGCCCCTCGGTTAATTAAACGGGGGGAATTTCAAATAATAATTATTAAATATATAATATTAAGATTTTTCAAGCTTTTTAGAATTTTTAAAATTCATTTGAACCTTAAATAATCTTTTTTTTTTTACTTTCTCTTACCTAATTATGTAGGCCCTATATGAATAAGAGGATAAGTATTGGATTCATGTCAAAAATTCGATATCGACCTTTTGATGGATATACACGTTTTGAGGTCCCCTGAATCAAAAAAAAAAGTGGTTTTCGCAACATGGTCTGTCTGTGTTCAATTTAAATTGAGTTACGAGGTTAAAAAATCCCTCAGACATAACAGGAAGAATTTGATAAAAATCGGCCAAAAAAAGTAGATGTAGGCAGCCAGCAAAGAATAAAAAAAACTTTATTTAAATAACGTCGACATTTCGGGAACGCATCGTTTCCATTTTCAGGAGGATAAGTGGTTAATATTGCTTAGATTGATACATTTCGGTTCATACATAAATAAATTTGCATATACCATTAGATGTATATAAGAAATGCAGTAAGTGAAGGGCTGTATGTTAAAACTTAGTCTTTCAATCTTGACCTGTACTGATGTTTCAGGCCCATTTGACGCAAAAAGTCTACTGCAATACTCATATACATCTAATGGTATACCTAGTATGCAAATTTATTTATTTAGTTATTTTTATATCAACCGAAATGTATCAATCTAAGCAACATTAACAATTTATCGTCCTGAAGATGGAAACGATACGTTTCCGAAACGCAGACAAAGATAGCCCATTGAAAGCCAGTCTAGCTTTAACTCGGTTGCTAGTGCCCTTGACCTAAATAGTCTCAGATGCGGCAAAAGACTTTAAATAAATAAAAAAAAAAAGAAATTCTATTTAGAAAAAAAAAAAAAACAACTCCGCATATGTAACAATTAATTTTCAAATTAAATAACAATTATATTTTGATGAAGATTACGAGCTACTATAGTTAGTTGTTAATTTTAACAAACCCCTTAAGGATTCTTTTGAAATTAAAATATCATTTATTCAGTTAAAAAAAAAAAGAAGAATAAATGAAGAGAGGGGATGGATACATTTGGAAATATGATAAATATTAAAATGAATGAATTATAAAATGAGAGAGAGATGAACTTTAGTAATAGATAATTAGGGAATGTGACCTCATTAACACACACGGACATTTCTTAAAACATTGATTGGGCATAATTATTATTATTTGAAATTCCTACCGGGATCACCGTTTATTTACCCTAAGTGCTTCCGTGCACCAAGACACACACCTCAAACCCTACCGGCCTCTGGCCGTAGCCATCTACCAGCACCCCGTGAAGTTACATTATTTCCTATCTCTAACTCCTCCTCCTCCTGGGTTGATTTCTGGCTAGTGAACTAATCCTTATTTCTGATTCCTTTTATCCAACCTCTTCTATGCTAGGGAGGATGTCCTAGTTTAAGGAGGGACTCCCTCAGCACCCGACTCCTTTCGAAAAATGCATCACTGAGAGAGAACCTTCTTTACGTCACTTCTACAGGACGGGATGTCACAGCAACGTCTCCTCGTAGAGTTGCCTAGGGGCTATTGTAATGAGATCCAATATTTCAATCCAGTGCCTGTTTGAGGATTTCTTTACATTAAATAAATATTTTTATTTAATGAAAAAATCCCTCGAGCCCAGGATTTGTACGCGGATCTTCTTTGTAGAAGCCGACATCCTAACCCCCATAATTGAGCTTAAATAATTGCATAAACGGATGGAGGTAAATACCTTCTTAGGTATTATTGCATATTTAATATATAATGTAGGCTACCTACGTAATTAATTATGCACTAGACTTCATCGTAAGGAAGGAAATATTCTCGATTCTCTCAGTTCTTATGAAAGTATTCTATTTTTTATTTTGCCAGTCCTACCCCCCCCCCCCCCACCGAACCCTCTTACTGATGCATTCTTCGAAAGGAGTCGGTGCTGAGGGGAGTTCTTCCTCAAACTAGGACATTTTCCATAGCATAGAAGAGGTTGGATAAAAGGAGCCGAGTGAAACCAGAAATAAGCATTCTATAGGAACAAATGAACTCAGGAAGAGGTGTAAGATATAAGAAATGATGTAACTTCACGGGGCGCCGGTAGATGACTTCGGCTAGTGGCCTGTTGGGTTTGAGGTGTGTGATGTGATTCTCTTTGTGCAGAAAAGCACCTCTGGTAAATAAACCCGAGAGGAATTTCAAATAAATAAAAAATTGACCACTTGTGGCCTATTTTTGAAATAATTAATTCCCTATTCTCTATTTTGAGATAAAATCTTAAAAGAGAGAAGAGATAATTTTTTTTTTTTTTTTAATAATTCCATAATCAAATAATAACATAAAATCCAATTCTTTTTAAGAGCGTTAATAGGGCTCTTATAAAAAAAAATGCATACTCGTATCTTTTTTTTTTTTAAATGTTGTTCGCTCGCATAAGGATATCAAAAGAGTTGAAAGAGAGAGAGAGAGAGAGAGAGAGAGTCTTTATCCTTCTAATTAAGTTGGCAGCCATCAATGGATGAATCCCCATTAGGCCATCAGATAAAATCCACCCACACACCTTCAACTTCTAATTCCCTTTCGTAGAGAGAGAGAGAGAGAGAATCCATCCTTTAACAGCCCGCCCTGACCCCTTAATCAATCATCCTTTTATCTCCTCTCTCTCTTGGTTGCAAAACTAAATGACGAAAAAGAGAGAGAAGAGAGACGTTAAACAAACAGACAAACAAAAAAATTAAATGTGTTGAAATAAAAAGGCAACGGAAATGTTTTGATTATTGTGTAGCAGCCATCTTTGAAAAAAAAAAAAATATATCTATCTAGAGTAAATATTTAATTAAATAAAAAAAAAATTTCTTTAGATAAAGCATAGCTTGGGGCCGCCTGTGGCGGATCCTCGCCTTTTCTTGACTATTGATTATTATTATGTGAAATTCCTATCGAGATCCCCGTTTATTTATCGGAGGTGCTTCCATGCATAAAGACACACACTCTCAAACCCTGGCTGTAGCCATCTACCGGCACCCCGTGAAGTTACATTATTTCCTATCTCTGACTCCTCCTCTTGCGTTCGTTTCTAGCTAATGAACTAATCCTTATTTCTGGTTCCACCGGTTCCTTTTTTTTTATCCAACCTCTTCTATTCTAGGAAGGATGTCATAGTTTGACTCCTGATTGATGGGATGCTTAAAGACATGATTGATGGGATGCTTGATGACATGATTAGATAGGATGCTTGATGACATGATTTATAGGATGCTTGATGACATGATTGGTGGGATTCTTGATAGGATCAAGCCTACAATCAAGTATCCCATCAATCATGTCATCAAGCATCCTATTTAATCATGTTATCAAGCTTCCCATCGATCATGTCGTCAAGCATCAATCATGTCATCAAGCTTCCCATCGATCATGGCATCACGCATCAATCATGCCATCAAGCATAAAATTCCATCAATCAGGAACTAGGACATCCTCCCTAACATAGAAGAGGTTGGATAAAAAAAGGAACCGGTGGAACCAGAATGGGTGTCATGATGATGGGATGCTTGATGGCAGATGCTTGACTGATATGCTTGATGGAATACTTGATCTTATCAAGCATCGGATCAATCATATCAACAAGCATCCGATCAAGCATCTCGTCAAGGCTGCCATCAAGCATCCCATCAATCATGTCACCAAGCATCTTTTCTTTCGTTCATCTCTTGAGCGTTTATTCTCGCCAACCAGCTCTGAAGATGGCCTAGATAAGAAGCCGAAACTTCACCCTGGGTCGGTTTTAATAAAATGACTGCTAAAATTATTTTGTATACTCCCCCCACTCTGGGGTTATTATTATTATTATTATTATTTTCCGTTCCTTCTTCTTAAATCAGAAGGAAAAAAAAACACTTATTCCTTTTTTTTTCTTAATGCATAATAAAATTCATAGTAGCATATTCTTCTTTCTAATTTAAATATTGAGCAAAATAAGATTAAAAAAAAAAAAAATGATGATTGGAAAAGAATATTGAGAAAAGAGAGAGGGAGAGAAAGAGATAAAATGTAAAATTAATCATTTTGATTAATGATTCCTTATCAGCGATGGTGGGGGTGGGGGGTGGGGGAGAGAGGAAGTGCTTGAACAAATGAACCTTAAAAACAGAAAGGCCTTCTTTTATTCTTTTTTTTTCTTCTTCTTCTTCTTCTTTGTCCATTGGATACGCTTGCTGCTGTCTACAATCTTGTCGTTTTCGTTTGAGACTAATAAAGTCAGTGGGTGAGTGAGTTGGACTGGGGTGGGGGGGGGGTAATTAAAGTCAGCGAGAGAGAGAGGTGATGTTTGTGATGTTGTAAGCGAATTAACGACCACACACACACACACACCTCCTTTTCTTTTTTTATTCTTTCATTTGTATCAATAAAAAAATCTAATCCCTTAGACTAATGTTTTTTTTTTCTCATACAAAGAATATAAGCTAATTTATAATAGGGATGTCTTATTTTAATTCATTGGATTGTATCAAACCCAAATTTTTAATCATCCATCTTAGTCACACACAGACTATCTCACACATTCAGTAGTGACCCTTGGGCGTTTCCGCCTATCTCCACTAGGTCAGGGGTTCGCATCTCCGCCATATTTGATAGATTTTTTCACTTAGTGACATCTAGAGGCAATACTTAAAAAAATGTCGTAAAGCTAAGTTAGAGTGGTGAGGTGTGGGTAGACGTGAGGCCCACCGTAAGCGGGTAGTTTTAGAATAAAATAGAAATAATAATTTAGTTACACTTTTCAATATACGAGTATAATAATAATTCATGTGTTAATTTTTTTTATTTTTTAGTCGAACGTTAATTTCTTGAATTATTATTACAATATTATTATTTGAGAAGGGTGAATAAATAAGTCCGGAGCTGATATTCAGGCAATTTATTAGGGTTAAATCCCTCCGCTATAGGTCAACGTTTCGGGGCTCAAACTGTAGTATGTTGGCTTATTATTATATATTTGTAAATAGGTTGTTTTAGTGATGTGGCTGTTTATGTTATGTTTTGATGTTTTGGGTTTAAATAAATAATCTACAAGCCCTAAAACGTATCTTATTCCTACACAAACGGCTCCTTCTTTCTCGACACTGCAGGGTCCTGAAGAAGGAGCCGTTTGAGCCCCGAAACGTTGACCTATAGCGGAGAGATTTAACCCTAATAAATTGCCTGAATATCAGCTCCGGAATTATTTATTCACCCTTCTCAATAATTACCACCAGGCTGCCCCTATCTTCATCACATTATTATTTTAGGTTCCTTCCGTGTACAAAGACACACACTTGAAATCCAACCGGCCTCTGGCCGTAGCCATCTACCGCCACCCCGTGAAGTTACAACATTTTCATTTCTAGCTAGAGAACTAATCCTTATTTCTGGCTCCGGTTCCTTTTACCCTTTGCTATGTAGGATGTCCTGGTTTGAATAGGGACTCCTTTAACACAGACTCCTTTCGAAGAACTCCTCACTGAGAGGGAACCTTCTTTACGTTCCTTCCACAGGACGGGATGTCACAGCAACTCCCTCTCCTCGTAGAGTTGCCTGGGGCATATTGTGGTGAGCTCCAATATTCCAATTTAAAGCGTAATTGAAGATATGTTTACATTAAATAAATATTTTTATTTAGAGAAAAATATAGAGGTAAATTTTCTTTTAAAAGGTTCATCTTCTTTAATCATTATTGTTGGATTATCAAAATCCCATTGATGTTTTGTTTCAATATAATGTTGAGATAAGGCACTGACTGGAGATAACTTGAAACATGATGATGCATGTTCTCGTATTCTCACTCCAAGCTATCGTCGTTTCACCAAAATAATATGTAGTCTTGGCGTTCTTCTTACACGATTTACATTGAATTCTGTAAACCAGTTCTGATTTCCTAAATAATTCAATTCTTGATTTATTATTGAATAATGGAAAAATTGGTTTTTCCAATTCTCAAGGTTAGGTTGATTTTATTTATTTTCAAAATTTTTCTAATCATCTGATGATGATCTAATTCGAAATTGAATAAATTCAATCAACGCTTAATTTGTATTTTTGTTCATCGAACATATTATAAAGATAAAACCAACTTGTCAGAATTTTCCTCTATATTTTTCTCTAAATATTAAACATCTGACCACATCATACATATTCTTTATAAATATTTTTGTTTAATGAAAAAATCCCCCACGCCCAGGATTTGAACACGGATCTTCTTTGTAGAAGCCGACATCCTATCCCGCTACACTAGCGAGCCCCCGTAATTTCTTGGATCACTACTTATTCCAGTATTCTATTATAACTTTGTGAGAGAAATGTCGGTGATATGGAAATTTTATAGTCTTTTTTTATTCACTTTATCCATCCATAAGTTAAAACTCACCAAAATCAAATTCATAAATTTATTTCAGATGTTAACAGAATTACTTGATTAAATTTAGAAAAAGAAAAAAAGAATCTCTTTGGTTGTTAAAAAGTGAAATTGAAGAAAGGGTGGGGGAAAAGGGAGGGGTGAGGGTGGAGGGAGGGTGACGTTTGAGCTTGGGGTTAGTTGCGCTGATCGATTCTCCCTGGGGCTTCTTATTTGGCCCTTCTCTCTCTCTCTCTCTCTCACTCCATCCACTCACTGTGTGTGCTCCATCTTAATTTATCTAGTTCACTTCTAGGTCACTGCAACTTAAAAATCCCCCCCCCCCCCCCCCACCCTCCCACCCATTCTCTCTAACAAACTTTGTGATTTTTAGTCAATTATTCATTCAAAAAGTTTGATAGTACATATATATTTAAAAATGTACTATTATCATCATCATCGCTTGAAAAGTTGAAATTTATCAACTTTTCTAAAAAACAAATTTTTTTTAATTGAATTGAATCCGGAAATATTTTGTTATAGTTAAGTATTCAAATGAAGAAAAGAATTAAATATTGAGAGGATTATGTGATTTTTTGAATTTTAAACAAAGTCAACTTTGTTTGCTTAATACAAAGTTATATGGACCCTGTTACGCATTAGTGTATCAAGCGCCAGCTACCGAGTTTT
>JAKCPI010023956.1:0-67877 GCA_023213315.1 Euborellia annulipes | reverse complement strand
TCTATATATATAAAAATGAAATGGAAAAAATGTATGTATGTATGTATATGTTCTATAGAAATCCACAATTTCCAATGAATCTATTTGAAATTAAGTACACATATAGTACATGGACCAGGGGAGTAACGTAGTAATAATTTGAATCTCTAAACATTTCTGGGGAATTAATTATAATCAAATTTCTTCAATATCTGGATAAAAAATTTAGATTTTTGACATCTTTATGACGTGATTTATAGCCACCTTCAGGCAGACCCTTTGGGCAGGTATAAATAATTCCTTTTGTTTACCTAGACAGTACCTCACTTGGACTCAAGGTTCTTTCTTAAAATTTGTAATGCAAAAAAAACTAACAAAATCCAAAAGGCGAGCAAAGGGGTCAGGGGCGCAGCCCCCGGCTAGGCGGGAAAGCCCGCCGAAGGCGGGCTTTGCGACTATTATCTATAAAATAAAAAAAAAATTCAGCTGCGAATATCTGCGAAACGAGATTTTATGCAGTTTTATTTTGTAAAAAAAGAAAATACGAAATATTATTTTAGCGTAACTAAAAATGGTATAAATAATTTTTTCGGTACGCTTGGATAATGGAAACATCTCTTCAACGTATACAATGTAGGCCTGTAACATATGGTTATTTAGAATTTACATGCAAACAATTTTATTTTTAAACTCAAATTTCACCCCTAAAATTATACGCGCCGAGGTGAAAGCCTGTAATTTGATCGAGTAAATTTATATATTATTTGTACTGATATACAGGATCAAATTTGTTGTATTAAATTTAAAATTTATTGGATTAACTAGCTGCAAAGCCCGCCGAAGGTGTCCCCGGGCCTACTAGTCCATCCTTGGAGGGCAAGTTTGTTCCATAGAGCAGAAGGGTCTATTTATGACGGTCCAAAGTGTCTACCCGGAGATGACAATAAATCACAAAGCGTCAAAAGGTAAAAAAAAAATTATTTTTTTGAAAATTTAAAATAAAAATGACTATTAATTTTATTGAAATCGGCAATTACCTTTGAAAAAGGCTAGATCCCTGTCGTCAGAAGTAATAACATTGTTATTATCACCAACTTTAAGAAATGTAAATATTGCGGATAAACAAGTACTTGCCTCTTAATCAGAAGAATCGTCAGATGCGACAAACAAGGATTCATCTGATGATGATTTTTTATTTTAATAAATTTTTAGAAATTTATATTCTCAAATAAAGAATTATATATATCATGTGTTGGTCCATGAAGTAATTTTGAAAAACATGTAACCAAGTAGGCCTATTTATTAATTTAAATAAGCGAAAAATGTAGGTGCCGCTGGGAGTCTCACCAAGGATCAGTCGATTTACGCTCAACATGCCCTACTAGTAAATCAATATTTAAATCATTTGTGACTGAATTGAATAATTTACTAGAAAATGGATTTCGTTTTTTAATGGAAAATTTTTTCGAAATTAAAGTACATAATTTTGTCTGTGCATTTTTAAAATGCATTAAATCACATACGAGATATTCTTTTTGTAAGAAATGTACTGAGGGTGGTGAATATTGTAATAGCAGGAGCAGGAGAAGAATGAAAAAAATTTTAATTTTTTTTTCTTTTTTTTTTAATTTTATTTTATTTTAAATAAAAAAAAAAATAAGAATTGGGAATGGGTGGTAATGGGTACATAGGGGTTTTTTTTTTTGTTTTTGAAGGGGGGAGGGGGGGGAAGGAGAGGGGAGAAAGAGAGGCGCATCGCGCCCCCCCTCCCCCCGGACAGGGGGGCGCGCGCGCCCGGTAAAAAATAAAAAAAAAAACAAAAGAGAGGAAAAAGAGGAGAGAGAGGAAAAAAAAGAGAAAAAATAAATAAATATTTTTGGTAAAGAAAATATTATTTTTTTGAGGGAGGGGGGGGGGAAGGCGCCGGGCTCGGGGCGAGCTAACTCACAACTGAAAATAAAATAGTTTTATAAATACAAAACATAAATCAGATTTAATCTAGACTTAAACAATTTTACAAATTCAAAAAAGCACTCTGACAAGGTAATAATTAAAATATATGATGATGTTTGGTACAGTTGTACCATGATATAAATCATAAAACAATTTGAGAAATTATGACGTGGGAAAATACCCCTAAACCAAGTAAATTGATTGTTAATTTTATCTTAAGAACTAAGATTTGCAAAGATAACTATTGTCGAATATTTAAAATTGTTACAGATATAACAACGAGCCAATCTTGTCTAACATATGTAAAAATATATACATGTGTCTTCACAAAGGATAATTGAAGATAAGATCACCAACAAAAATCGGTCATATACATATATATATATACAGTCTATCGACGGAAAATAACGTTGGAGCAACAGGTCTAAGTCCGATGGTTAATAACGAGGAAGAAGTGGACGAATTTGTTCAAATCGAAATTCAAGATATAGAAAATGGAGAAATAAAGGGAAAAGAAGAGAAAAAAGATGTTAAACAATCATGTGAAGAAGAATATGATATGCAATAAAGCGAATAATAATAAAAATATCTCTTTTTATTGTTAAAACTTGACCTATAATACCTTGGTTAAAAATAAATGTAATAAATCTTCCATCCCAAGAAATGAATCATAATTGTACCGATCCATTGAAAAAATAAAATATTTTTATTAAATACCTGATAGTACCTGTATAGTAATGGTGTAGACTACTACACTGTATTTTGATGATGTGTTATTATTTATATATTTTCGTTGTATAAATAAAATATTTACGTTTTCTGTTGAATCTCCTCGGTTTATTTCATCTGGCGAGGAGGCAAAATAAACAAAAATGTTGGCTAGTTTTGGGAAGCTTTCTTAATTTAATGAAACGGAGGATTAGGAATTATATAAAGAGAGAATGGAACAATTTTTTATTGCAAATTCGGTAGCTCCTGAAAAGATTTCAATATTGATAACTAGAAGTAGTTATAGGACTCTCCGGAATTTGTGTTATCCGAAATTACCGAAAGACAATACGTATTAAATTAAATGCGGGAAAAACCAAAGCCATTATTATTGGCAGCGGAGCCTACATCAATAGGCTAGTAGAGGCCCCACCAATCAAAATTAGGAATATTACTATTAAATATTCTGAAACTCTCAAAAGTCTGGATGTTGTGTTTGACAACACACTAAGTTGGAAGGCACATGTCCTAGAGGTCTCTAACAAGGTCTATAAAAACCTCTATCAATTTAAAAGAATCAGGGATATCACTGATATTGCCCCACTTCGATTATTGCTGCTTCGTCTAAAATGATCTGTCTGATGAGAGGGGTCTTGCTCTCGGGAGGGTCTTGAATTCGTGCACACGATTTATATTTGGTATCCCTATTCGTCAACACGTAACACCCTATTACAATAAGCTAAGATGGCTTAAGTTAAAAAACAGAAGAAAATATTTTCTAGGGTGTTACGTATTCAATCTTCTGATGAGTAAAAGGCCCTCTTATTTATACAGAGACCTGACCTTTAAAATATCTTTTAGATCTAGGAACCTCAGGGCGAGTCCGTTGGACCTGCAGATGCCGATCCACAGGACGACAGCGTTCAACAGATCCTTTTCTGTGGAGTCGGTGAGGGTATGGAATGGCATCCCGGAGAGAGTCAGGCGATCGCGGTCTTTGGCCACATTTAAGGCCCAATATTATCAGTATCTAATTGGAGAGCAGAGGGGGTCGATCGGTTGAGTGGAACAGGGATTGTGAGGAGAGAGCGAGGAGAATGAAAATCTGTAAACCAAACTGTAAAATTTTCATGCTCCAAGAGGCATTAGCCTCAGAGCAAATAAAAATCTATTTATATATCTATGAACAATTATGTGAAATGTTGAAGAAGCAATATTGTCCACACATTTCAGTTTTCAAGGAAAGAAATAATTTTTATAAGGCGCAGCAAACAAGTGGTGAGCCTATTAATGAATGGTTTGTTAGAATTAAGAATCTGGCCATTTTTAAATTGAAGAATCAATCTAACTCTTCGTTTGAAAGGTTCAGAAGCGAGAAGAAGACGGATTCAAAAGATAATTTGGGAAAGAAAGGGAAAAAAAGAGATGATTTAAGTTTCGCTTGTGTTCGAGGAAATCATGTGTTTTTGAAGTGTTTTTACAAGAATTTTAAGTGCAGATTATCCAGCGTGAAGAAGTTGAACAGCTAAAGGAAGGAAAAGTTAAAAAAGATGTTAAACAATCATGTGAAGAAGAATATGAACATTTAGAAGTAGAAGTTGCTGATGAAATAGAGGAAGAGCAAAAGAAAATCCAACCAGAAGAAGTTGAAAAACTAAAGGAAGGAAAAGAGGGAGCTGTAAATCCCCTGCTTGATGGCTGGACTTTTCGGCTTAAGGGTGAAGAGCGACCCTTCCCACGCGAGCTCTAGGTGGTAGATGCAAATCGCCCGGATGAGACACCACCACTTGGCTAATGCGCACTTTAAGAATGGTTATCTGGTAGCAGTGGACGAATTTGTCCAAATCGAAATTTAAGATATAGAAAATGGAGAAATAAAGGGAAAATAAGAGAAAAAAGATGTTAAACAATCATGGGAAAAAGAATATGAACATTTAGAAGTAGAAGTTGCTGATGAAATAGAGGAAGAGCAAAAGAAAATCCAACCTGAAGAAGTTGAAAAACTAAAGGAAGGAAAAGAAGAGAAAAAAGATGTTAAACAATCATGTGAAGAAGACCTTCAACCTCTCAATTTCCTCGGGAAAGTTTCCCGACTCTTGGAAATTGGCGAATGTTCAACCCATTCCCAAAAAAGCTAACTTTTCTCTTCCCAGCAACTATCGCCCAATCGCAATATGATGTTTTAAGTTTCGCTTGTGGTCGAGGATATCATGTGTTTTTACAAGAATTTCAAGTGCAGATTATGTTCAAAAATGGGGCATTTGGCCGTTGTGTGTAAATAAAATAAGAAAAAAGAAAATAACTTTTTGGAAAATGAAGAGGTCAGAAATGAAGATGGCGATAGTAAGATTGACAATTCTAAAGAAGTGGAAAAAAAAGAAGAAGGGATGAGGATTTGTAGAAGACTGTCGACGGAAAAAAAAACGTTGGAACAACATGTCTGTCGACGGAAAATAATGTTGGAACAACATGTCTGTCGACGGAAAATAACATTGGAACAACATGTCTGTCGACGGAAAATAACGTTGGAGCAACAGGTCTACGTCCGATGGTTAATAACGAGGAAGCAGTGGACGAATTTGTCCAAATCGAAATTCAAGATATAGAAAATGGAGGAATAAAGGGAAAAGAAGAGAAAAAAAGACGTTAAACAATCATGGGAAGAAGAATATGAACATTTAGAAGTAGAAGCTGCTGATGAAATAGAGGAAGAGCAAAAGAAAATCCAACCTGAAGAAGTTGAAAAACTAAAGGAAGGAAAAGAAGAGAAAAAATATGTTAAACAATCATGGGAAGAAGAATATGAACATTTAGAAGTAGAAGTTGCTGATGATATAGAGGAAGAGCAAAATTTCGGTAGCGGGCTGTCCCTTGGGCGTTCGATTATCACAACGTTTATTTCTGATCGACTAATTAATTTAAAAATTAACGTGCCGATTGAATTAAACCGTAAACCACGATCATTAGACGAGCTAACGAATTGGAAAGCCACGGAATTCAGATTGTTTTTATTATTTGTAGGACCTTTTATACTACGAAATATATTACTAAGTCTACCGGTATGAAGTGAGCGTTTTTTTTGTCAAAATGAAACACTAATTTTGAATGGGAAGGTAAAAAAAAACTTTATTCAAAGTATTGACCATTGCTTTCTACACATTTTGACCACCTTTCTTCAATTCATGTATCACCCATTTTCCACACTTTTGGATCTTTCCCATAGCTTTTAAACTGTCAGAAATTGATTTGTTTGTGCAACATTTAACATTGCTGCCATTTTATGTGGATGAAGATGATTGATGCCATTTATTTGGATGAAGCTGATACTTTGTCAGAAAATGTCAAAGTATCATCTTCATCCAATATTGCTTACAATTCAGCTTCTTCAAATTTTTTGGTGGTCTTCCACGTTCTTCATTCTCTCACATCAAAATCATTATTTCTGAACCCTTGAAACCAACCTTTGCATGTTCCTTCTGATAGAGCATGATCACAATATGCCTCGACAAGCATTCGACGCGACTCTGCAGCACTTTTATTCAAATGAAAACAAAAATTGAATGCTTTCCGCAAATCATCATCTGGAACCTAATTCGACATTTTTAACACGATGAAAAAATATGATGTTGTGTGTTCAATGACTTGATGTTTATTAAATATGTTTGACAGATGTCATACCAACAAAAACAAAAAAAAAAAAATTAAGGCTAGTTGGCAACAAATGTTCCCTATCCACACATTTATATCTTAACGCTCACTTCATATCGGTAGACCTGGTAGATACTGCTGTTTATGAAATTTTTTGTTAATTTACCTAACTATATTGTTTTCAGATATTCATATAAAAAACTTTGGATTTCCTTTTGCCCAAAATATGATCAATATTTTTATTAAACATTGTGAAAAATTATATGGTTTAGAATTCCTTCTTGTATAATGTTCATATGGTGTCTCATATATGTGATGATGTTAATGTTTTTGGTCCTTTGGATAAATTTGCTTTTGAGTCATAATTAGGTCAACTTAAAAAAAATTAGTAAAATCTCCCAAAAACATTCTTCAAACAAATTCATCGCCGAAATAAATTTACCTTTTAAAATAACAAAGAAACATGCTTGACAGAACTCAATTTCGATGTCTTCGCCAATCCATTGGAGCTCTAACGTCCTCCCCGACAAATTCATTCCTAGTCGAGGCTAAAGAAATGCCTTTAAATATAAGAAGACGCTTGCTTGCGAATATTTATATTTTAAGGAAGCGAAGAGTGAATGATATGCCAGTCTTGGAATCCATCACTCAGATTAAGGAATTTTTTATTAGGAGAAATTTAAGGAAGGATCCGCCACCGATCGTCAAAAGTTTTAACACGATAAATAATTTTAACTTTAAGAAATCTCTTAAATTTCCACTTTTCTGACATCAATATAATATTCAAACTCATACCACTACCCTGGTAGGAATACACAATTGGGTAAGGCTTGGACCAATCGTCCCTAGTATTGGGGAAGGTTTGGGGCAAGCCTTGGGATGATAACAATGTTCCCAGCCTTGGGAAACAAAAAAACCAAAGTTGGCCCAAGCCTCGAGAAACAAAAAAAAAAAAAAAAAACAAGGTTGTCTCAAACCTTGAGAAACGATAAACCAGAGTTGTCCCATTCTTTGGAAAACAAAAAATGAATGGTCGATCAAAAAGCCTCGGAGGAACAACAAAATCCAGGGTGGAAAAAAAATTGTTCCTCGAGTTTTTGTTCTTCATTTGTTTAATGACGTTACACTCTCGTACACGGTTGTTACAGTGATATGACTATTTATTTATTTATTTATTCAATCTCCTACAGACATTATTGTCCAATTACAGGAAATAATCTTATACAAAAAAAAAAAAAAAAAAAAAATACAGCATTAAGCTTACATTAAGTTATTAATTAGAGATCTTATAGTCTCGGGGCTCAAATTTTTCTCAAAAATAGTGTCTACAGGACACATAGAAAACAATGCAACCATAGTTCTCATAGCCCTCTCCCCATGAACAGTCCTTGACGAACCCACACGAGAAGGCTCCTCTGCCCGGTATTACATGGAGGGACATGCATGCCTATCTGTCCAAGAAGCTCAGGACAATCTATATTACTATTCATTAAGTTGCAAGCCATTCTTCTTCTCTTTGCAAAAGAGTCTATCTCAAACAACTCCAAGAGTTGGCTGTAAGGAACTTGATAAGTGTGGTAACCAGTACTCTTTTTCAAGCTATTTAATACTTGATTTACCCGTGGGTCTATTAACCATTGGGCCAAGCGATCGGCCGTTGGTGCGAAGCTATCATCCGTGGGATTAAGCCTGAACGCCTCTAAGGCCGAATACCTTCTAGACAATTTAATTGGCAATAATATAACTCGGGAAACCCGTTGTGTCGAAAGGCACTATAACAATTCGACTTTCTTAGATAGGTACGTTCAATCGTGTCTATCGTAAAAGCCCCTTTTTGCCGTTACATGTAATTTATTATAGACGAAATTCTTTTTGTTTCTCTAACATAACATGAAGCAGTCAACTATTCGATGTCGCGATTCAGGAAAACGACTCAAATACCAGGCGGGGAGTTGTAATCGGTAGAGCAGTTGCCATGCTGCGATCTGTTGAGATACAGCCCTGAAGCTTGGGTGATTCGTCTTGTCAGTTTGACGAGATCACTCAAAAAGATTTTTTTTTATATATATTTTTATTTATACTACTTACAATATTTTAAAAGATAGTGGAGGCTTGGTCCATTGGTGACTTCCCAAGTCTCGGTTTACTAGTACAAGGTATAATAGGATACCATTGGGCCAATCCTTGGTCCAATGGTGACTTCCCAAGGCTCTGTTTACTAGTATACTACCATTGGGCCAAGCTTTGGGCCAGGCTTGGTCCATTGGTGACTTCCCAAGTCTCGGTTTACTAGTACAAGGTATAATAGGATACCATTGGGCCAAGCCTTGGTCCGATGGTGACTTCCCAATTCTCGGTTTACTAGTACAAGGTATAATAGGATACCATTGGGCCAAGCCTTGGTCCGATGGTGACTTCCCAAGGCTCTGTTTACTAGTATACTACCATTAAGCCAAAGCTCGGACCAGACTTGGTCCAATGGTCACTACCCAAGGCTTGGCAATTGACAACTAGCCCAAGGTTCGGCCAATTGTCAGCATTGGCAATTTCTACCTAGGCAGCTTTCAAACCTATTTCACTATTCCAATATGTGAAATGTGAGGGAAAAAAATGTTGGATACGTCAAGACTTGGCCTTTCAGTGAAGGGAGTCAACAACAACATCATCCGGTTTGAATAATATAATTTTAGTTTAAAGTTTTAACATCTAATCATATTAAAACCTCTTGTTTACCTGACCTGCCAAAAACAGCAACAACAACAACAACAACAGGACGGACTCTCTCTCTCAAAAGTTTGAAAGCAAAAAAAAAAAGATCCTCTTGTAATGATATTCCTCCTTGTGCCGTTTGTATTTCCAATATTACCAACCAAAAAAAAAAAAATCTCTCTCTATGTTTCACGAATTAAAAACAAACCGAAAAGAAAATAAAAAAAAAAAAGACGGCGAAGACCACGAGGATGGAATGGAAATTACGAAACCCCTTTTTTCTCTCTCTCAAGTTTCTCGTGTGAAAACAATTCCGGTTGATTGACGCCATCTTGGGCAAAAAAAAAAGAGCAGTCATTCGTGAAATAGACCCTCCAAAGAATACATATATTAAAAAAAAAGAAGAAGAAGATGAAGAAACCAATTAAGAATGAAGAAACATTAATTGAATGATAAGTGAATTGTAAAAATAAACATGAATAAATTGAAAAATGAACGAAAGAAAAATAAAAGAGAAGTAAAAGATTTTTTTTTTCTTTATTACGTAATTAATTTCGGGCGGGAAATTCCATTCCATCCAATAAAGTTTGCTTTTCATTTTGTTGTGGTTTTTGAAAATTAATAATAATAATAATAAATTCCTCTCTCTTCTCATTTTAATTTGATACATAGTTTCATTTATTAATAATATGTAGTTAAGGCTTTGTAAGGAGGGGGTAAATTTTAAAGAAAATTTTATTTTATTTTTAAACTTTAAATTTATTATTAAGGAATGTGAAACTTTTCTTTGTAATTCAAGAATTACAACAGTAAAGTTAGGCTATTTTGAGTTATAATCCTGCGTATCTGGGTAGCCCCTTATTCAAACAGTTTTGCCCCGTCAGTTCTAGTTTTAGTGAAAAATATAAAATGAGCTCTTATTTTGGAATTTTTTTTCTCTCCTATTATATATTAATATATTTATAGAGATATTGATTATGTCATTCGATGTCGAGATTTTGATGATTTCACGTTTGAGTCCCCGAATCCAAAAGTGTTTTCGACATGGTCTTCTGTGGGGGGGGGGGGGGGGGGGGTTTTTACCCTTTTTTTTTTTTTTTTATTTTTTTTTTTTTTTTTTTTTTTTCACCCCTCTTTTTTCTTTCAAAAAAAAAAAAAAAGAAAAAATAAATATTTTCCCCACTTATAAATTTTACATTTGAAAAAAATTACCTACTGTGGGAACTATATATATCCACACAAAAAATTGGTGAGACACCCAAAACCCAACTTTTGATTACCGAAGGGAAAAGAGAGTGGGTGGGCGGCCACACCCCCCAGTTTTTTAAGGCGTTACACCTTAAAAAATCTGCTGTGGCTGTCACACAGCTTGTCACACCAGATTTTTCGTGTCGACATATATTTAGTTTCCGCCGATATATTAAGGTCGATAGCCTAAATATTTTTGCCGAAATTTATCACTTTTATCATTTGAACTAGCGTCCACACATAAATAGCATATCCTTTTGTATTCGCGAGAAAAACGACAAGCGACGGAATGTGACGAAAAATATTGTGTCGTTTTTCGTGTGCCGCACATGGTCTAGGTCTACACTTGTTAATTTACGGCGAAAATATTTACAAGTGTGGACCAAACTTTGGAATTCAAGATGTAAAATTTATATGTGAAAATATTTATAAGTTATTTTGTTACCACGTCAACCATTTCTCCTATCCTTCCTATGAAGTACAAATTTCAAAAAAAAAAAAGTCCCGATAAGTTAATTTTTGTCAGTTTTACGGTTATTTAAAAAAAAAAGTCGATGTTTTTTTGAAAATGCTATAACTTTTTTTTGGCTGGGTCAAAAAATCTGAAAAAATTCTCAGACACGTTTTCAATAGGGTATAAAAAGATGACAAAGTTTCAACCAAATCAAAAATGGTCGAGTTGGCCTGGAATGCCTCCATATATACAGTATAGGCCGTAAAAAAATCCGCATTGAAAAATTCTTTATAATAGTCTAGTTTTTTTAGTACATTTAGACGGCCCCTTTAGACTCCCCCTTAAAAGATAAAATAAGCCTCATCATGGGTTCAAAGACTCCATTCTATTAAGAATGCAAGATTTCAATTTAATGCATTGTTTATGTAAGCGACCATTTGATTTGAGAGAAGGGCAAACGAGTAAAGTAAAGTAGATGTAATATTATTCAAGGGCAAAGCACCAAAGTCCAGTTAAGTAATGCCCGTTGCCCGATGAGGGATTTAGAAGAGAGAATCCATCCCTTAAAGCGTTAAGCCTTGCCATGTCGGATTTTGAGCCCTGAAGGGTTCTACAGTGCAGGCAGACACAACTGCTAATCAGAAACTCTCCTTTCTTTTTGGCACAAATAAAACAGAAGAAAGCCTTTCTCTCTCTAAAAAAAAACCTGAAGTGAATCCAATATCCTTCTCTTTTTAGTGACCTTTGGTGACTAAAAATAAAAACAATTTTATTAACTTTTTTGCAAATAACCTAAAAAAATTGTTTTAAAATCAAAGTGCCAAACTTGGTCTTGACCCATAGGGTGGGTCACTAATGCATGATGGTGTATGTTAGTCTAAACAGCACAAAGATGCGTGGCCTCTGGCTTCAACTTCTTCACCTGCACATGAATTGTGAGCCCATTTGTTGCACTTCAAGCACTGGATCCATTCTTCAGTTGACTGAGAATATAAATATCCAAAATAAATACATTCAGCCTCTGAATCTTCTGATGATGAATGTTTCTTTTAAGGTTTTTTGATTTTTTCAATACCAACAGTTTTCTTTTTCTCCTTCTGTTTATTTTTCTGATCTATTTTCACAGTTTCCCGTTTTGCCCCGGCGACGCGTTTTTAAGGTTATCAAGGTCGCCATTGCCGAATGAGATTTTTTAAATCAATAGTAAAATATGCAAACAAACCCTTAAAAACAACACTTTACACTAGAATACATAGATATAGTCATTTATAAACGTAACTTTACTTATTTAAGCATCAAACAGAAACGATGCAAATAAACTTGCACGAAAAAATACAAACTATTCACTCAAAATGGGGGACAATTTCATAGCAGCTTCTTATTTACTAGAACTATTATTTTCCACAGTTTGCCACTTGATCGCACCACCAAAAGAGCCAGTAGCTAGGGTACCCCATCTTACCTCGCTACCCAGTCTTGACCCATGTGAAAGAGAATTAAATGCTCTACTTTTGTTTTTAAATTGACTACAAAGAAATTATTATTCAAGCTACAAAATATATACTAAATCTGGTGTGACTGGTCGCACAGCACACACACACACACACACACACACTTTCAATGACCCTGGGTAAGTAAAGTTGTGTTATGTGCTTGTAACATCAGATTTTTACTTTCTCTTACCTCTATATATATGTTAATATATATAGAGAGAGAAAGTATTGGATTCATGTCAAAAATTCGATGTCGAGATTTTGATGGATCTTCACGTTTTGAGGTCCCCTGAATCCAAAAAAGTGGTTTTCACGACATGGTCTGTCTGTGTGTCTTTGAACAAAATATCTCAAGAAGGAAAAGAGCTAGGAGGTTGAAATTTTATATTTAAGTTAGGCACCCCCTTAATTTAGTACTTTACTGATGCATTTTTTCAGTTTTTTTCGATTTTCTTAAAATTTGCTCCAACGATTTTTTTTTTAAATTCAAAAATCAATTATTTTTTAGATTCTCTTTAAAATGTATATTCTCATTTTGTGATTGAAATCTTCCTAAGACCACTTTACTCTTTTTTTTTTTTTTTTTGATAAAAAACATTCACACTTTTTTCTCATTCACACTCACACTCACACACACATTCACAGTCTTTTCGGCAACTTAGGTCATATAAGACTTTGACGATAACCGTTGTAATTAATATATCAATTTGGGGTTCAGGCATTTCTACACTTTACTCTTGTACTCCATAGAAAAGATAGGAGAAATGGTTGCCATGGTAACAAAATATAAATATTTTCCCATACTTATAAATTTTACATCTTGAAAATCGAATGAACCGTACTGTCGGAAACTAAATACATGTCGACACAAAAAATCTGGTGAGACAAGCACAGAACACAACTTTCGATTACCGAAGCTAAGAGAAAGTTGTGTGCTGTGCGCCAGTCACACCAGATTTTTTGTGTTTACGTCTCCGCTAATATATTAGAATTCAAGATGTAAAATTTATAACAATAGAGAAATATTTATATTTTGTTACCATGGCAACCATTTCTCCTATCTTCTCTTTGAAGTACAAGAGTAAAATGTGCTTCAAACAATTTCTAAGACAATATAATTTATTTTAAAGAGCATCTATTGATTTTTGAATTTTAAACAAAATCGTTGAAGTGAATTTTGAAAAAATAACAAAAAAGTGCATTAGTAAAGTACTAGTATTTTTTTAGCCGATTTTGTTCAAAAGTTTCGTGTTATGTTCCAGGGAGGTGCCTAACTTAAATATAAAATTTCATTCTCGTAGCTCTTTTACTTCGTTAGATATTTTGTTCACAAACAGATTTTCAAAACGTGTTATTGTATCAAAATCTCAACTTTTTGACATATATCTAATATTAAGATAGATAAAGGTAAAAGAAAGTAAAAAAAATAATTATTGCAATCTTTTTACGTTAATTAAAAAAAAAAGAAGATTTTTTAATGATGCAGAAGAAAAAGAATAACGATACAAAACGGGTTAGAAAGAAAACGTGTCCGAATTAGCGACACAAGGGAGGGTAAAAGGGAAATACGTTCCCTCCCTCTAAATATCATCATCCTTTTTTTTTTTTCCTTTTTCAAAAAAATAAAGTTAAAAGTTATCCATCCATCTTTCATTCTTTCTTTTTTCCTACTGTACCTTTGGAATGACTTCTTTTTTTTGACTCATCCTGTTATCTTTCTATATAACTCTTCATCTCCTCCGGATACTTGAGAAAAGAGAAAGAAATGTTTATCTTGTCTTCCTTCTTCTTTTTGATTTTTATTTGTGTGTCAGCAAACAAATATGATAAGACTGGAAGACTATTTTTTTTTCTTTCTAGCTCCGTCAGCTGGCTCGGGCCCGCCTGCGTCGGACTCTTCTTAATCAAGTGCCACGATTTGTCAATCATCTCTTTACAGGTAATTAATAATATGCAAATGTCGCACAGAACACAACTTTCACTTACCTTCGGTAATCGAAAGTTGTGTTCTGTGCTTGTCACACCATGATTTTTTTTTATAAATAAGAAGTTGATATTTTTACATATAAAATTATTCTTTTTTCTTGCTACGGCTTCTCCTTCAGAAGTTTGCCGTTCACATTTGAAACTGCAGCTGACGTCAGACCAAACCACTCCCTCAAATTTTCTAAGCCATTATAAATTTATTAATAAGTATAAATACGTCACTCGAAAGACACACTTTTTTGTTTTTTTATTTATAAAAATCTATCTATCTATATATAGCCTAATAATTGCGGAGTGTCCGTCTGTCTGTCTGTCCGTCCGTCCGTCTGTCACTCTTTGTTTGACCAACTTCCCGTTGTAATTTTAAAACGAAATTTTGCAGTCTTATAAAGGACGTTATGGAGAGTCCCGGAAAAATACTCGTGTCCCGAAATTCCTATAACTTTTTGAGTTATTAATTCTTAAAGTTACGATTTCTCCCATAGGAAATGTATAGAGAAATATATTTAAGTATTCTTTGAATGTAAACAAATCCTCAAGCAGGCACTGGATTGGAATACGTAGTAATAATAATTTTCTTGCCCAAGGGGCTTGGAGTATTTTTTTTTTTTTTTTTTTATAAAAACATTCACACTTTTTTTCTCATTCACACTCACATTCATACACACATTCATGCAGTCTTTTCGGCAACTTAGGCCATATAAGACTTTGACGATAACCGTTGTAGAGAATATATCAATTGTGGGGTCAGGCATTTCTATTTAAGCCATCTGGTATCCAAATGGCTTAAATAAAATCATCGGACTGCCTGGGTCCGAACCCGCGACGTTTGGTATAGGAGGTAGGCACGCTACCTACTACGCCACACCCGGGGGCTTGGAGTATTTGGTAGCGTGCCTACCTTCTATACCGAACGTCTCGGGTTCGGACCCCAGGCAGTCCGATTAGGGATGAAACGATACGAGTAAATACAAGTACTTACTCGATACTTTTCTTTCGATACCAAGTACTTTTAGAATCGATACTTTGGAATCGAGTACCAAGTAAGTATCGGTCAAAAATACTCGTATCGATACTCGGTCCTCGTAAGCGATGATTAGTTAGCCCGAAAGAACATTTACGTCCATTTGTTCTTGTTTACAATCGAATGGTTTCTACCACTGTATTTTAATTTTTATTATAGAAGTGTTTAACAGGGAAACACATTGAAAAATTATTATTTTTGGATAGTACCGCTAAAACTGAATTTTTTTTTTGGTCGTCGTTTTATGCCTGTGGAGATTTAATCAAGATTCTCAGAGACTTTGCAGCCTGGAGATTAAATAAAAAATCTTTTATTTATTATAATTTCTATTTGTCGACGTTTCGGACTCCAATCACGACCTTCATCAGGGCAAATATCATTTATACACGATTTTAGGTATTTTAATATTCATTGCAATTAAAAATATACAATTTCTTTTGACTTTGATATGTACAAAAATATTATCATATACTTGCTACTCGGAGGTCTCCGATGTTGAAGGTCGTGATTGGCGACCGAAACGTCAGAAAATAGAAATTAAATAAAAGATTTTTAATTAATCTCCTGGCTGCAAAGTTCCTAAGTTGATAATATCAGAACTTACTGCTGTTTTTGCTTATCTTTAATTGCACGAAAAAATTGACCGATACGAGTAAGTATCGATACTTTTCAATCGATACCGAGTACCTACTCGATACTTTGCGACCGATACCTGTATCGAGTAAAAGTATCGATACCTCAGTGGTATCGTTTCATCCCTAAGTCCGATAATTTGATTTAAGGCATTTGGATACCAAATGACTTAAATAAAAATGCCTGGACCCCCCAATTGATATATTAAACATACTGATTATCGTTTAAAGTCTTAAATGGCCTAAGTTGCCGAAAAGACTGTGTGAATGTGAGTGTGAATGAGAAAAAAGTGTGAATGTTTAAAAAAAAAAAAAAAATAATAATAATTTTCTTTTCATAAATAAGAAAAGGCGAGGGTCCGCTCCGGCGTAGCCCCCCTGGCTAGACGCGAAGCCCGCCGAAGGCGGGCGGCGCGGCTAGTAAAATTAAAATTATTCTAACAGAAATTATAATAATATGTTGTTCCAAATAATTCATCCACATAACAAAAGGTCTTGAGGTGTAATTTATATGTTGCTGAAATATTGCAGTTCAGACAGGAACAATGTCGAAATACTTCTGCAATGTTGCAAAGAGGCGGATATAGGAATATTGCTGCAACATTCCTAGCTTGAAACATTGGAGCAATGTTGCCAATATTTTGCAAGATTTGTATTATTCCTGCAATATTGGCAATATATGCATGATTCCCAATGTTTCTGCAATATTGCTGCAATATTCCAAGCTGTCTAGGAAGAGATCCACATATATTTTCTAGGTAATGTCGAAATATGTATTTTGATGAAGAAAAAATGAAAAACTGAGAAGAGGGGGAGCTTCCTATGAAAATAAAGATCTCATCTTTGACGAGCATATTTGAAAGTGTCTAGGAATCAATTTTTCAGTGTCGGAAGTTAAAAAAACAAAAAAAATAGTCGATTTTTTTTGCCCATCCTAATACATCAAAATGACGGAATTTCAATAAAAAAAAAAAAAAAAAAATTTAATTAAAAAAAATAAAAAATAAAATATCTTAATCAAATGATAGAATCTTTAGATAGACAAAAAAAAAAAAAGTTTCATTAAAATATCAAATTTTATTATATCGTTGGTTGTTTAGGTTAAGGGTGGTGGGATAGGGGAAGGGGTGAGTTCTCTCTTTCTTCTTAATGTCGCTGGCGCCTGTTCGTGCCTGGACTTGCCTCTGCTTTTAATGTATATTTCTTTTTCTGCAGTTGGGTAATTAGTTTATTCGTCGAAAGAAAGAGAGGGGGGGGGTGAGGGTTAAAAACAAACACAGAGAAAGAGAGAGTAACTCAACTGCCTGCCTTCAAAACCCTTCACACAATTCCAAGACCTTTTGCTCTAGGGCGTTTAAAAAGCAGTTTTCTTCAAAAAGCAAAGCATGAAGAGAGATGGGGTGGTTAAATCTAAGGTAATATCAACTATAACCCTCTCTCTTTCCCTTTTCGTCGTCGACGTCGTCGTTTCTGCCGCCGTGTGCTAATTACTAAATCACGAGGGCCTTGGAAACTTCGGTCCAAAAGAGAGAGGGTTTCAAGAAGATGAAGGGGAGGAGGGGGGTTTCTTGAGGCCCGCATTACGCGGTCATTCATTAAAAGTTTAAAGTCCTCCCCCCCATCCCTTTTCTTTAGCCCTCATTTTGATACGCCTGCTGTCTATCTGTCTATCTTCCCTCGCTTTCTCAAATTCCGGGTAGTTACTATATAAGGGCTAAAAGAGAGAGAGAGAGAGAGAGATGGAAAACCAATGTCAATTAAAATCTTTTAAACACACCTGCGATTATCATTATATAAAAATAAAAATCTGGTGTGACAAGCACAGTGCGAATGTGTGTACGGAATTTTAGTTTGTATTGTACTTCGGACATGGATTTACTGTTTGATATATATATATATATATGCGAAGATAAGATTTCTCGGGTGGTATGTTGAGATTTACTCGACGTTTCGGCTCTCCTTTTGAAGCCATTTTCAAGAGTATCGGGGGAATTGTTGAGGTAGTTTGTTTACGGGGTCGTAGTCTTGCTGGTCTCCAGGTCAATTTGGTGGATGCCTCAGAGGATTGGTCTCTGAGAGCTAGAGGAAGGTTGGGTGTGTTCGGTTTAGGTTGACTACGGAGCCTCAAACTGCCTACTCCCCAAGTCGAGGTGTTATCGGTGAAATGTTAGGGGCTTGGATTTGTTCATGAGATGTTTAGGTAAATCAATGAAGTCAGTGGCTGTTTTTCTATATACAGGAGAAGGAACAGGTACAGCCAAAAAACAAAAGCCTCCGATTTAATACAATTTAATGAGACGTTTCGGGTGAATTTCATCTACCCATCTTCAGTTTTTCCCACATAAGAAATACATATGATGTTACAAATCAGAATATTTAGATAACAATACACTTACTAAATACATGTAAATTTATGTATCATATGTCCTGGCGATGTGATTTGTAACATCATATTTATTTCTTATGTAGGAAGGACTGAAGATGGGTAGATGAAATTCACCCGAAACGTCTGATTAATTGTATTAAATCGGAGGCTTTTGTTTTTTGGCTGCACCTGCTCCTTCTCTTGTCTTTATTCTTGAGATTTAGATTGGGTGTGTGCGTGTGTGTGGGATCGTGTCTGCGTTCGGTTTAGGTTGTCTTCTTGTCCTCAATCTGACTACTCCCCAAGTCGTTTAAAAGCTTTCGAGTTCGGGAGGTGCCTAACTTAAATCTAAAATTTCACCCTCATAGCTCATTTCCTTCATGGTTAAAAATGTCCAGACATACAGACCAATTTGCAGGACCCACTTTTTTTGGACTCAGGGAACTCTCTCTCTCTATATATATTTCAAATCTAAGGTAAGAGAAAGATTTTCTGACAACTATTTTTTAAGCGAGTTGAGATATCAAGTTGAATTTGAGGATTTTTCTTAGTTTCTATTGACTGTACCGAACCAAATTTAATAGAAATCTGAGAAGGTGAAGTGCTGATTTGACGTTTCGATTATAATCAAAGAATAGAAATAAAAAAAGAAAACACATTTATTTTCTCAAAGTTGAACTTGTTTCTTATGAGCGAGGGAGAGCAGCGAATTTCAAATACGTCAGCAATTTCAACGTAACAAAGTTGGATATTCAATATATTAATTGAAAATATTTCTAATTAAGATATTGATTAATTTAATAATAAACTCTCTCTCTCTTCTCTTGATTCCAATAAATGTATTTCCGAGAAATAACTTTCTCAATTGTAATTGTCGTTTTTCTTCTTACTTGTCGTGGGCAAATATTGACATTCGTTTTTCTGATCCTTTGCCCCCCCCCCCCCCATTGACCACCACCACCACCACGTCCAAGTTCAATTCGTCTCTGGCTCTCGCTCTCTTGTTCTTGTTAATCCAACTCAACGACCAACTCTCATTTATGATGATCAGCTTGATGATGATTATTTCTCCCCTCCCCTCAAGACCATTCCAAAAATTGAAAGCAAATGATTAGTTTTCTTCTCGAACTAGGAATTACATTAATCGATAAAGACAAGAGAGGCATCGTCCCAGCATCCCTATGCTGTTTAGATCACGACTAACAGAACAAATCAATTTCATTCTTCCTTTGTCCCCATGACCTCCCGTGATTGGAACAAGCTCCCTGCGTCTATCTTCCCCAAAACCTACAATCTTCAGACTTTCAAGTCTAACTTCAACAGGCATCTTCTCAGTTCCCGCAGTTGAGTTTCCCCTTTATGCTTCTCCTTTTGTTTTTATTTTCTTCCTGGCTGCATGTGACCACTGGTCATTATAGGTCTTAGGAAAAAAAAGAGTATCGTATTTTGTATGAACAAGCAGCGTCTATCATCTATGGATGGATGGACATGATTCTTTTACAAAAGGAACACTTTCTAAACAACATATTTTTAATTTGGCTGAAATTTTTTAGGGGCACCGGAAAGTGGAAGATGGATACGGAGGGATGAAAAGATTAGCTCAGGAAAGGGGTGAATGGAGAAGGAAGAATCGCCACTAAAGTACCTGCGAAAAAAAGCAGAAAACTTATGATGTTGATGATGATGATGATGGAAAGTAATGTCGTTTCTGCGCACATCGATATTCGTTTGTCATTTATCAGCTCATTGTATGCTTCAAAGTCGTGCCAAAGACATTTTAAGGTTAGAGTGACTTGTCTCCTCGTAAATAATTAAATCTTAAATTTTTTTTTTGCGATTTATGGTGAAATACCAGAAGAAGTATTTAATACATATCCGGCATTGTATGCTTTTTGAGTTTCGCAAGGGTAGTAACGCAACAGTTGCTACCAAAAACATTTGCGATGTTTATCCAAGTGCATTAGACGTTCGTAAATGACAAAGGTGGTTTTCAAATCAGGTAATTTTGAACTTTCGGACTCGTATCGATCAGGAAGACCAACAACTTTAGACAATGACAAGTGGAAGAAAATCTCAAAAGAATCAAAAACAGGTCCTTACGGTTGTCTCGATGATAAATATTGTTCTTTAAAATGGACTAGTCAGCGAGTTCGAAAACGCACAATTACCCCAGAGATATTTAAAGGTGAATATATATACAGTATATATATATTTTATTTAAGGTAGGCCTACTTAAAAGCATGTTTGACACAAATTTTAGTTAACGAAGAGGTCGAAGAAGTTCTTCAATAACTACGAATGAGGATTCTACCATGGACTGCAGTTTGTGAAAAGTGAGCTTTAACCTCTGAAACTAGACTTTTTTTTTTTTAAACAGAAACATCTCAAAAAGTATACAAAGCTTTGCAAGAATCTGCCCTTTCACTTTCATTTACAACTTCACTGCCATTACTTCTCTCAATAATTTATAAAAATGTTTACTTTATTCTAAAATAATGTTCATAAATTCGTGTTTTTTTTTTTTTAAATTGAAGGTCTTTTTGGACATCTAAAAACTAAAAATATTGTAACAAGATTCGTGACTCTTGTTAACGCAACTATGAACGAATTATTCCTTAATATCGACCAAAAATATAGTAATAAAAAAGGAGGTACTTGTTATGCAACTAGGAACTCGGCCCCTACAAACGAATTATTCCTTAGTACCAACCAACAATATAGCCACAATATACAAGATACTTGTTAATGCAACGAGGAACTCGGCCCCTACAAAAGAGATATTCATTGAATTCAACCATAAAAGCGAAAACAAGTTAGTTAGCATAACTGAAAATAATTGTCTTTGCAACTGAAAAGACTCAACTAAATTACTTGGGGAGCGTACAAGTATTTCGTAACGCAATTTTTGAAGATTTTTGGTCCCCTCCCCGCCATGTAACGAGCCGTAACATTTTTCTGGACCTTCTCACCCTAGATGTTACGTAACGCTCAAGTGGCAATTTTATCTAAAAGTCACAATTATGTTGCCCAAAGTATCGGAAAGTCGCTAAAATACCAGTTACGTAACGCGTTGTTCAACACCCCCTTCTAATGCATGATAACGTTTTACGAAACCCCCTCCCTCCCCAAATTACGTTACGTAATACTTGTACGCTCCCTTGGTTGCTGCAACCAAAATCTCGCGTGGTTTCAGGGGAACAATGGTTTTCGGTTGCAGCAACCGAAATTCGGTTGATTCAACAAAAAAAAAAAAAATCGTCCCTCGGGAGGTTTGAACTCGAGCTCTTGGTTTCTTCCCTTCATACATGGATTTGTACGACGCTTTTACCATCTCGACTACTTACTTTAATAAGAATATCCTACTTTTTATGCTACTTATATTTTTTTTTTTACTTAGTAGTGATTTCAGTGGGGTATATTGAAATTCAAGCACCACAGTATATGAAAATAATGTATTTTTTGTTGTGTACTGTATAATCAACTTTTGAATGTATTGTAATTTTTCTTATTTTCGAAAGTCAGCACTACAAAATCTTCGTGTTCAATGTAATTATCTAGAGAGACAAAAAAAAAAGGAAGTTATCCAATTCCAACAACCATTATGAATAGACTAATCCCTGGACAAAAGTATTTATCCCTGGAATGTCCTAATGTAGCTACATCCTTTGAGAGTGTTGGTATTTAATCTTTAGCACCCTCCCGGTCTCTCTGATTGAGGGTTCTTCCTTAATCTCTCTTAGAACAAAGCGGGACTGACCAAAAGGGAGTAAGTATTAAATCAACAGCATCTTGGATGCCTCCTTCTTCTTGCCCTTTTATCCTTTCTTGAATGAATAAATATGTGAGTGTTAACACAAGTGAATTCTGAATTAGTAGACAGAGAGAGTGAAAGGGGTTGGATGTTTGATTTTGGAAATTAAATTGAAATCTCTGCACTGATCCAAGGGGCCATGTCAAACTGGCGTTCATATAATCCCTCTATTTTGTGACGATGAGAAAAATAAGACAACAAAGTGCTCTAGAAGAGAGAAGACTTGGTGCAAAGCTAGTTGGCTCTAGTTGAAACATGATTAATTAAAGAATCAGGTCTATTCTCTAAAAACAGGCGTTAAAATTTAAAATAAACAAATGGGTGTTAAAAAGTAATGTAAGCGTTAAAAAATGTTATTCAAAATCACTTCCATGCCTCAAATAGCTATTCTGTAAACAAAAACTTTAAAGCCAAAGCGTTAACTTTTAGTAAAAAGTGTTAAAAATTAATGTCCATGTCTAGGGGGTGCCTTTAATATTTTAACGTGGAGTTTAAAATAAACATGGCGTCCCTAACCTAAAAAGTAAGGTTATGATCTTGATAGCTTTGAAATAAAAGCAACATGTTAACGTCGCTGTTAAAATTTTGTTTAGAGAATAGCATTTTTTTAACGCTGATTGTTTCTACATTACTTTTTAACATCTATTTGTTGATTTTAAATTTTAACGCCTGTTTTTAGAGAATAGACCTGAATATGTTTCAATATTAAAGATCAAAACAGTCCATGTTGAAAATGATTGGAGGAAAAGAAAAGTCAGAGTCTATAGAAATTAATTCTTCTTCTTCTTCTGCCCTCGCCTTTTTCCCGCGATGGGGGGTCGGCGGACCTCACTATTTCCCTCCAACCCTATCAAGCGTTTGAGAAGAAATAGGACAGGCCGGCCCGTCGTATGGTCTGACGCCTGTTGAAAAGAGGAAGGAAGAGACAGACATACAAATAACTGAAGGACTGTCTGTCCCAGCTCGGGCAGCTCGTGGTCGCCATTCACGTACCCACAAGATGTGGGCCCCTGAGCGAAGTCTATAGAAATTAATAAAGATCCAAATAATATCAACAAAGAGATTTTTCGACTTCCACGTTTGGAACGTTTTTGAAATACAATCTAACAAGTCCAGGCATCTCTAAGCAGCCATCAAGGCAGCGTTTACGAATTTGGACAGAAAACATTTAAAGACGGCATGCTTGCGCTTTAGAGCTAACTAAGATTGAGGGTTGAGGCACAGAGCAGCTATATTGAATAAGAAGTCTCGAATAGGATCCTCTAAGTGGGATAAGAAATCATTTTTTTTTTTGTTGTATCTTTGATATTGACTGTTATACCATTGTGATCAAAAAATAAGGTGAAATTATCATTTAAAACTCCCGGACATTAGGAAGGCAGGTAAATTTTTTTTCCTAGGTTGGTAGGACTGTCTATAACATTTGCAAAGCGTCTGTCTGTTTGTCAAAACGTTTAATTATCTCCGAGTTACACTTGTTTTTGTAAACAACCAAAAGTGAATTTTTCGATTTTTACAATGGGTGATTTTGCTGAGCAAAAAACTTGTATGGAATGGCTTATGTTCCACCATAGAAACATAACAACATTGTTTATTATTATATATATTTTGAATAAATAGTTGAATCTAAATCTGATTTCTCATTTACTTCTTTACAAAACTTGCATCAAATTTTGTTTGCGGAACTAATATTCTTGTGCGGACACTTTGAAAATGCTGCGGAAGGCCTTTGATGATCAAACTATGGCACAAAAAAACGTTATAAGTGGTACAATGAGTTTAAAGAAGGCCCAGAACGCGTTGAGTTTTCTTTGAATATCGTGGGATGGTGCACTATGAATTCCTTCCGCCGGGCCAAACTGTCAACAAAGAATATTATTTGAGCGTTATGCGTCGTTTGCGTGAAGCTATTCGTCTGAAACTGGAATTATGGGTGAACAACTCTTGGTTCCTTCATCACGATAATAATGCACCTGCATTGCTTCTTCGCGACTTTTTTGCCAAAAAACTCGACTCATATCGTCCCACAACCACGGTATTTGCCTGATTTGGCTCCATGCGACTTCTGGCTATTCAGCAAACTCAAAAGGCCAATGCGGGGACACGATTGAGGAGATAAAAACCGAATCGAAGAAGCTCTTGAAGGCTTTACCGGAAAAAGACTTTTCCGACTGTTTCGAGGACTGGAAAAAGACTTCCCGACTGTTTAGAGGACTGGAAAAAGACTTCCCGACTGTTTACAGGACTGGAAAAAGACTTCTCCGACTGTTTCGAGGACTGGAAAAAGACTTCCCGACTGTTTAGAGGACTGGAAAAAGACTTTTCCCGACTGTCTCGAGGACTGGAAAAAGTGCGTTTTATCGGACGGGGATTACTTTGAAAGGGATTAAATTGATTTGAAAGAATAAATAAAGAATTTACATTTTATAAACAAATTCACCTTACTTTTTGATCACAGTGGTAAATAACGTTTTCCATAAACATTTTTTTGTACGGAATTTGACCGTGAACCCTGTATATATTGCTAACTTCACTGCAGATATAAAATGCTGTTCACTTGAGTCGGAGCAAGTGCATAGTAATTGAACCAAAGGTAAGAGAAAGTTGTGAGTTAAGCAAAACTAGATGTTTGGTTTAGATTTGGTCCCACTATCTTTTATAATCCGGGGCACCGAACTTCAAAAACGGAGTTCCCCTTACAAGTAGTCCATCGGCTATATGACGTCACAAAATTTAATAATAGATATTTTTTTTATTAATAAAAAAAAAAAAAAAAAACTTAATAAATGGAGAGAGAGAGATTGATCAAAAAACTTTTTAAACTATTTATTAATCCGATAATACTATATTTTTATATATATATATACTATATCCAAAGAGAAAGAGAAGTCAGAAAAATATTCCGAAATTTTTTCCCGAACATAAAATTTCCAATAACCAATTGGATGCCAATTAAAAGTTATTTTATCCGATAATATTCTTTTTTTTTTTACTCTCTCTGATATTATTGCCCTATCTAAGTTAAACTATTTTGTAAGGCAATAAAAGCTTATTGTGTCTAATTTTAATGGATCTTTGACCAAAAGCCTATATTGTGTTTTAGAGAGAAGGGAGGGGAGGGGGGGATCGTAAAGCGACGATTTGCTGACCACTGGCCTTCTAATCTCGCCTAAAGGGCGGCGGCGGCTCGGCTCCTTATCTTCCTCCTTGCTCTCTCTTATCAACCAACAGACATCGTCTTTTATCTCTCTCTCTCTGTTCTTCTCTTTGAAATACTTTATAGATGATGCAATATTCCCTTCTTCTCTCTTTGACATTTCAACTTTTAGACAACAACAATATTATTGTTTTGATAAGAATAAAAATTGTTTTTTTTTTTGTCTTGTTATTCATTCTTTTATTATAATAAAAGACACCTGAGATAAGATTCATTCAAAAAGTGGTAATACAGGGTGGCCCAAAATGAACGAAGGGGTTTGAATTGCTTATAAATTTTTTATTTAATACATAATTATAAATTTTTTTTTTTAATACAGTATATAAATAGGGAATATTTTTAGTTTAGTTATGAAAAATAATATCTCGCAAGTGGTGGCCATTTCCTGCTTCGCATATTCGTGCTCTTTCCAACACATTTTCCATAACCTTTCGCAAAACTTCAGGTGTTATGTTGTTTATTTCGGGGATATGGGCTACGGAAAATCCAAGAGTAGTTCAACAGCGAGAATTAAAGCCACCTAAGTGTACGGTTTGGTGCGGTTTTTCATCAGAAAGGATAATTGGTCCTTATTTTTTTGAAAATGAACACGGGGTCGTCGTTACCGTCAATGGTGTCAGATATCGGACAATGTTGGAAAATTTTTTAAGGCCTGCCGTGGAAAACCATCCACAACTATGGTTCCAACAAGATGGAGCCACAGCGCACACTGCTGGCTCTTTTACGGGACATCTTTGGTGAACGAATTATTTCGCGTGCAAGTGATTTTAATTGGCCTCCGCGTTCACCGGATTTAACCGCTGCAGACTGTTTTCTTTGGGGTTATTTGAAAGGAAAAGTCTACATTAATAAGCCAAGAACCATCCAGCAACTAAAAAGCAATATACGCAACGAAATAAACAACATAACACCTGAAGTTTTGCGAAAGGTTATGGAAAATGTGTTGGAAAGAGCACGAATATGCGAAGCAGGAAATGGCCACCACTTGCGAGATATTATTTTTCATAACTAAACTAAAAATATTCCCCATTTATATACTGTATTAAAAAAAAAAAAAAAAATTAATAATTATGTATTAAATAAAAAAGTTATAAGCAATTCAAACCCCTTCGTTCATTTTGGGCCACCCTATATTTAATAAGCATTGAGAATAATCAAAAGGTGGTCATATATGATGTATAATATATCACTCACGAGCAAAGAAATGGAATCACTCTTCTTTTCATTAAATTAATGATAATTTTTATATTTCATTATAATTTATTTGGAATTGAAATATATTTTTCAAAAAGCTTCATGTTTAGGTATTTAAAATAAATCAAAAATAATAAATTTTTGAAATATTTAATACTTTTATTTTGTCTACAAAATAATGATGACATACGAGATATTATTTTCTAACATTTATTCATTTTAAATCGCTTCTAGTGCCAAATTATCCATCAGTCACTTTCAGTCGTCTAATAATAAGCCCATAGTATCTTATTAATTCGAAAAAAATGGATATCAGTCCCATTAAAGCTGTGAAAATTGTTACGTTAGTGAAACAAGGTGTTAGTCAAAGACGAATCGCCCAACAATTAAAAGTAAGCCAGTCAGCGATTTCAAAAGTTTACAAGAGATATATAGAGACTGGGGGCTATGAAAGAAGACAAGGAACTGGACGTCAACGGTCCACATCTGAGAGGGATGATCGATTTATTGTTACCACAACACTTCGAAATCGACACCTAACAGGCGTTGCTTTCCAGGAGGAATTAAGGCGAGTTCGAGGGGTTGCTGTTAGTGAATGGACAGTCAGAAGAAGACTTAAACTCAACCCAAGAAGACCTGCCTCAGGACCTAAACTCTCTGCAAATCATCGAGCAGCTCGACTGTATTTTGCTCGCGAGCATATCATTTGGAATGTGGAACAATGGAGCAACATTCTGTTCACGGATGAGTCTTGTTTGGATTGAAATGACACAAGAGGAAGGGTGTACAGAAGATCAGGGAAAGATTTTGCAGAGTGCTGTTTCACGGAAACAGTCGCCTGTGGGGGTGGTTCTTGTATGATGTGGGCTTGCATTTCTATTGATGGAAGAACTGATCTTGTTTTTGTGCCTGGAGGAGGAGGTTTAACCTCCAAAAAATACATCAGTGACATTCTTCTTGAACATGTCATCCCATATGCCGGATTTATTGGAGATTGAAGATATAGAAGGGAAGAGACTGACATGCAAAGAACAGAAGTAATGCCAGTCCCAGCTAGGGCAGCTCGTGGTCGCCATCCACGTACCCACAAGATGTGGGTCCCTGAGCTATTGAGAGGCATCAAATATTTGGTATGGAATGAAGTTTCCAACCAAGATGAGGAGGCAATGGCTAAGCCGGCTAAGCTGAGGATTACGGAGTCCGAAGTCTCAACACGGCTCGGGTTCGAATCCAGCTTGCGGCAAATAATTCAAACATCCTGCCGAAGTCTCCTCTTAGGGTAGGTATGGGAATAGCCCCACCGTGGTATCACAAAGGGCCTAATTGGCCTAAGTGTGTTCCCTCTCTGGGAACGGCCACTTCAACCTAACCTAACCTAACCTTCCACCCAAGATAAAGAAGAAAATTTACAACATTTTCTTTTCGATTCCTATACTGCCATTATAACCCTTCTTTCATAATTTGTCACAAAATGATAGAAGAGTGTCGTACCTTCGACCATTTCGTGGTGTTGTTCCTTTGACCAGGTCAAAGGTACAACAACATATAGGTAAGTACAGCAATAGAATTGTATTATGCTATGTTTTATATTCATTATAATAAAGTAATAATAATTAAAACAAATTAAAATCTTAATAAATCAAAAGAAATATCGTAAGACGACGGATTATTTTGATGATGATCTTATCAAGGGGTGCGATTTACCTGAGTGTCATAGCGGAGGAAAGTTTTCTATATTCACTGCTTTTCAGGTGGCGTAAATCATTACTGTTTTGAATATAATAGACAAAGGGAAATGAAAGGTAATCGAAGTTAATCTGATGTCCGGGCCAACCCACAAATTCAAATATTACTATCATCGCCGAGGTCAAGAGTTCAATTTTTTTTTTTTTTTTAATGCATTTGTGTTTTTTTGAATCGGATTTTTTTTTTTGTACGTGTGGCCAAGCAGGTTGGCAAGCTCACCTTGTTAAAGAGTGAGTGAGAGAGAGAGAGAGAGGAGGTGATGGTGATGGTGGTGGCAGCAGGAGGTTTTTCTGCTGTGCTTCAATTCTGCAGCCGTTGCCGTGGCGGCGGCGGCGGCCCTCATTCCCTCCCCCACCGCCCCCCCCCCCGCCCCTCTCCCACACTCACTAGAAAAGTTTTCCAAAACTTTCTTTGGATCGATAGAACATAGTAGTCTATATATTTCAGGTTTTGCCCTGTAACCCAGATATCCCTAAAGTCAAACGAATACGCGCCTGTGTGTGTGTGTTATTTGCTGATAATATTCAATTAAAAAAAAAAAGAGGGAATGAACAACTTTTAGATCGTAATTAAAAATAAATAAATAAATAAACTGATGTGGTCATCACAAAACCAACATTAATTTACTAAAATATTAAATATATCTTAATACTGTAAAAATACATATCTGTCTTATCTTAGAAAAATCTCCATATATATATAATGGCGGAGTGTCCGTCTGCCTGTCTGTCTTGATCCAATCCGATCCCCACCCCAGATCTCTTTAATAAAAAAGAAATTGTGTGGTTTTATGAAACCACGATGCAAGTGAAACTTTTTTTTCGGATCGTAGGCGTTTAACCTGAAAATTTTTCAATTAAGGGTATTGAAATCGCGTTTTTAATCTTAACTTAATAATTGGAAAATGGGAAATCAATAGAGGCATGTTAATTGAATCATTTTAAATTATTTTAAAAATTATGTTTTATCAATTTAAAAATTGAATAATTAAATCTCACAATTATTTTTTTATAATTCGTCATATATATTAAATTTCAACTTTCCTATTTTTATCGTCACGGCTTATGACGACATGGCTTGTAGCGTCATGGCCTTTGACGTCACGGCTTGTAACGCGACATGCTGATAGAAGAGCGAACAAATTTGAGACCAACAAATAAAAGTTTCAATTTAAAAATTAATTATATGGACCGTTTATTTTGAAAGTGGTGCTAAGTCCATTTTTAAAAAAAATGAGATATCATATAATTTATGTTTAAAATAATGTAAATTTTCTATGTATAACTAGCTAGTGGTAAATTTCTTAAAAAATTCACATGTTTTGTACATTTTAAAATTGGTCGGTACATAGATTTTTTAATAAACAGATAAGTTAACCTTTCATTTTCTCGAAACAATAGAAAATGGACTTACACCACTTTCAAAATAAACGGTCCATATATCAATTTTTATTATTTTTCATTTGAGAGATTTAATTTTTATTAATTTTAATTGGCTTTAATTTTTCATTTGTCTTTAATTTTTGAAAAGGCAAGACAAAATTCAATGCTTTCCAATGGGCAAATTCTGAATATTCTGGAATTTTTCGCGCTTCCCCTTTTCAACTTCAGGCTCTGAGTATTTTTCCTGGAATCTACATAATAGTACCTATTTCGCTCCCCTGAACCCACTATTGGTTCTGAGATTCACACCATCAACACTCACCGCGTCGAATAACGTGGCGTCACGTTTAGTCCCCGGGGTAAATTCTTAATACCTCCCCCCGTCCCGTTGTTGGTTCTTTAAGACTCTATTTTTATCTAGATTTAGGGTAGGAAATTTATTTTAATTTTAATTTTTGTGAGAAAAAGGTTATTATGTATATTTCTACATCTCAGAGTTCCAGAGTAAGAAGAGGTTAAGCAATTTCTTTTTTTTTTTTTTTTTTTTTGGTCTTCTTAAGGTTGTTCGGATAGTAAGTACATCGTAAGTCATAATAGAATCTAAATTTTTTTTTAAATAAAATTAAAAATTTGAATGCCAAAATTCCTTATTATAATTTAGTCGTGACGTATCATAGTTTATAATTGTATTAAGTTAATAATTTAATTACCAAAAATAATAAATGAATGACTCTTGACTCAAGCAGTATTTCACGTAATATAGAACTGGCAACATTGCATTCATCATCTATTTTAAATCTTAAACGCCTTAAATTTTATTTTATTTAATATATTACAATGTTTAATGCAAATCAGTTTAAACACAATGGACGATTTGCGAGAAAAAATATCGTAAAATGGAAAAAAAAAATGTAACTGACATCGAGAAAAGACAATTATTTTTATGCGACGTTGCCAGGCTGGTCTGACTCTCGATGCTTCCTTATTTTTAAATATTGGTGACTGTCATTTTGGAGAATTTTTTGACTTTCTTGTTAAAATATCTTTAAAAGCGTTGGGCAGAAACTTTTGATTTTATTTTTAACGTATCCCTCGGAAGTGAATTGATAAAATGTAAGTTTTTTTGTTTTTGTATCTATTGCAGAGGTGGCTATATAATTCGATATGTGTGCGTTTCGTCGATATTCGCCATAGACTACATGTTAAATTTCAATATTTTAAAAAATTAATTACACGATAACCCTGGGTCAGATCTGCTTCAAAATTTTATTTTATACGTATTTGACATATTAAAAAATTAGCTTTTAATCTAACAAAGTGCTTTAATGTCCGAACAAACTTAAGGAGAAACAAAGTGTTCCACTATTTTCAATGGATATGATTAAGAAAAAGTGGACCAAGCGGCTAGTATTAATTGAATTCTGATTACACTCATAAATACAAGACTGAGATAGGAAATGATCTTAAGAAAGTGATGACAAGGTTTAACTAAAAATTTGTTGATTGAGCCGCCGGCAACGGACATGACCAGGTATAGGTAGGTGAAGGTTGGCGATTTATAAAAAGGGGCGGTCCGATGTCGTCGTTGTCCGTGGAGGGCCGGGGTTCGTTCCCCGCCCAGTGGGCGTGGCCACACTGTGAATGCGTGGGAGGATGGGTGGCTGGGTGGGTGGTACGGGAGGAGAGAGAGAGAAGGAGGCACACAAGCAGCAGCCATCTAGCAAGTGCACCAGCAGCTTTTAAACAGAAAACTGTCTGTTCTTGAAGCCAACTCATTTTTTTATTTTTTTTTTTTTTTTAATATAATATATACTGTACATCAACAAAAAGAGAGAAAGATGGTTATTAACTATAACAAAAAAAAAAATATATTTTTCAATTTTCAACGATGAGAGAAATATCAAAGAGTAAAAAAATAAAAAGAGGAAGGTGCTTACGTAATACTTGAATGACCTCTAATTAAAAATTCAAACAAATAAAGATTTCAACATTCTCAGTAATTGTGATTTACTCAGAATCAGTATTCGATAAGGGGGTTCAGGAGGTAGAAGTTACGCATGTTTTTCCCGCTAAGATGGCGTTGTGTGTCATTAAAAGAATGCCCAAATATCAAGTAATTCAAAAATTTGCCAAGAGATGTCAGAATGGTAGCTAATAATATTTAATGCATTTGGTTGATTTTCATTGATCTTTTAACAATAAATACTTTATAAATGTTATTATTAGAGACCGGATTTTAAGCAAAATGCTTATTGCTCAATTTTATAAGCAACCATTAGATATTTAATTTCTATACGAATTAGGAAAAACTAAGTGTATTGAGATTGCATTTTTTATGCTTTTTTTGCTTTTTTTGAGTTTTCATGCTTTTTTTTCCCTTTCATGCTTATTTGAACTTATTTTACAAATATTTATAATTTTTTTTTTATTAAAAAACACACTTTTTTCCCATTCACACACGCATACACCAGGGACGTATATAAGGGGGGAGGGGGCCCGCCCCAAAAAAAAAAAAATTTGGTTCCGCAAAAACAAAATTTTTTTCGCAATTTTTCTTTAAAAAAAAATTTGTATACGCCATTGGTATGAGTAAAAATTGCTTATTAGATGCTTTTTTTCAACTTTTATGCTTATTTAACAACTTATTATTCAAGATTTTTATGCTTTTTTAAGCACTTTTTTTTCCATTTTTTTATGCTTTTTTGTCCGGTCTCTAGTTATTATATATTATGTATCTTTTATAAAAGCATAAAAATATATAAATATAGGCCAAAAGGAGATCAGCTGTTAGACTAGCCTGCCATCTATTGCAAGAATGCTGAACTAATTTGACATTTGATTTTCAAATAAATCATCTAAGCTTATTTTAAAAATTTCTTAATTAATATGTGATTAATAATAAAAATAAATACATTTTTAAATTTTTACAATTTTCGACCATATTGATCACAAAATTCGAGAAGAATTAGAATATTTACTTACCAAACTGACTAAAAATAAACTAAAAAACCTCAAAACCCTATCAAAAACTCTCAATAATATCTTACCTCTACACACTCCAACAGCAATTTTCCATCCTAGGGTTATCAATTTGACTGATGTATTAATTGAACCCAAGAAGATGGAAATTCTGAACAAGGGTTTAAAATATGCTCCTAAATCAGAAATTAACAAAAAATATATTTTATCCACGGTAGTAGACGCAGAAATAGCTGAACCGTTAGAGGTAAAAACAGAAATGGCCCTAAAAATCAAAAAATCAATCAATAAATCTCTTACCCTCGTAAAAAAAGTTTTGCAAAAAAAAAAGGTCAAATGATTTTAATTAACGTAAGCGGTAAAAATTTACCGGAGTGCGGAAAAAATTTAGCTTGGCTAGGGAAAAAAAAGGAAGGGTGCCTCAAGAGTGTAATGTTATTCCCAACGCAGGGTGGCGGATACTTCAAAAGAATGGGAAACACTGGTTTAGAGAATAGCATTTTTTTAACGCTGCTGTTATTACTTTACTTTTTAACATCCATTTGTTAACAATAAATTTTAACGTTTGTTTTAAGAGAATAAGTTGTTCAGGAGCGACTTTAAAAAAGAAACTAGACTATTAAAAGGAATTTTTCAATGCGGTTTTTTTTTAATGAATTAAATTCATAAGAGATTATTGGGAAATCGAGCTATAATTTTTTTAATGACTTATATCGTAATTAATTTTTTTGTTATCAAGCAAATACAAAAAAACAATCTGTCTTAAATAATCTTTAATTTTTTTAAATTTAAAAATGAATTTATTGTTATTATTAATCACATATTAATTAAGAAATTTTTAAAATAAGCTTAGATGATTTATTTAAAAATCAACTGTCAAATTAGCTCAGCATTCTTGCAATAGATGGCAGGCTAGTCTAACAGCTGATCCCCTTTTGGCCTATATCTGGCCAATATTTATATATTTTTATGCTTTTATAAAAGATACATAATATATAATAACTAGAGACCGGATTTTAAGCAAAATGCTTATTGCTCAATTTTATAAGCAACCATTAGATATTTAATTTCTATACGAATTAGGAAAAACTAAGTGCATTGAGATTGCATTTTTTATGCTTTTTTTGAGTTTTCATGCTTTTTTTTCCCTTTCGTGCTTATTTGAACTTATTTTACGAATATTTATAATTTTTTTGTTTTTTTTTATTAAAAAACACACTTTTTTCCCATTCACACACGCATACACCAGGGACGTATATAAGGGGGGGGAGGGGCGCCCCCCCAAAAAAAAAAATTTTCCAAAAACCCCGCAGTGCGAAAAAATATAGCTCTGTAAAAAAAATTTTTTCCGCAGGGTGAAAAAATTTGGTTGCGCAAAAACAAAATTTTTCGCAGGGCGGGGCGGAATAAATTTAGTTTCTTTAAAAAAAAATTTGTATACGCCATTGGTATGGGTAAAAATTGCTTATGAGATGCTTTTTTTCAACTTTTATGCTTATTTAACAACTTTTTATTCAAGTTTTTTTATGCTTTTTTAAGCACTTTTTTTTTTTCATTTTTTTATGCTTTTTTTTCGGTCTCTAATAATAACATTTATAAAGTATTTATTGTTAAAAGATCAATGAAAATCAACCAAATGCATTAAATATTATTAGCTACCATTCTGACATCTCTTGGCAAATTTTTGAATTACTTGATTTTTTGGGCATATTTTTTATGAGACACTACGCCGCAGGTCCTATTCCGCCTTAACCTGGGGGATTTTATATTTTGAATTTATTTATTATTTGAGATAATATTTATGAGTTCTAAGAAATAATCCTACCCTCACTCATTTAATGAGAAATGTTATTAAATTGGAAAATGGAAGGTACGACAGATAGAGAGGAAAATAGAGAGAGAGAAAAAAAAATATATTAATTTAAAACTAGTTTAATTTGGCTTCCATCTGTTTGTCTTCAAATGCATCGGCACTCGCCCTCTCTCGTTCCACCCTCGTAACACGGAACGTCACCCTCCACGGGGAAGGGAGGGGGATCAATTATTTAATTCGCACCGATTTGTTTTTGTCGACGGACGGCCAGCAGCAGCAAACAACATTCATATTTATTTTGTTTGTCCTTGTTTCTCTCTCTCTCTCTCTCTCTAGTTAACTTCAAATTCTATAATTTTATTTTAATAAGCAAAAACAAATCATAATTTCTCTAGTGGAAAATAATCAAGAGAATGATTTATTTTATTTTGATCGGAAAGTATTATAATTCGGTAATCGAAATGTGTGTATTGTGTGCCAGTCACACCAGATTTTTAAGATATGGGAATTATATTATAAAATTGGTAAAAATAATAAAGAGAAATGCATCTATGGTGTTTTTCTTTTTTTATTAATCTCAGCACTCACGCTGACGTTTCGATCCCGGAGGGGTCATCTTCAAATCATGGAGGCTAGTCATAATATATTTTTCTAAGGATTTCTCTTGTACACGAATCAATCTAAGTATATGTATGTATGTATGTATATTGATATGAGATTCGTGTACATATTATGACTAGACTCCATGCTCTGAAGATGACCCCTACCTACCAGTTTGAAATTTTTTATTGACTGAACCGAATTGACTGAAAAATTGCAGCATTTGATTAAGAAAAGGCGAGGGTCCGCCGCAGGGGGGCGGTCCAGGGGGCGAAGGAATTTTATTTATTTATTTATTTACATACTACTTTTTTTTTGGAAGATGAAGAAAATAGACTTTATTCGGCCCAAAATTATTTATTACCCATGTCAACGTTTCGGGGACTATACGTCACCCATCCTCAGGACCTTAAAAGCCTTAAGGTCCTGAGGATGGGTGACGTATAGTCCCCGAAACGTTGACATGGGTAATAAATAATTTTGGGCTATTTTCTTCACCTCCCTATAAATTAGACGGCCTTCCTCCATGCGATTATATATATTGTAATATATTTTTTAATTTTATTTATAAGAATTTTTTTAATTTATTTGACTGCATACGAAAATAGTTTTGTTGATGTGGCTGGCAGACAGAGAGAGAGAGAGAGTTACTCATTCTCTCTCTCTCTCTCTCTCTTTGAGAGAGTTCGTGTGCCCTAATTTCTAGTTTAGTTTCAAGGCCACCAAACTGTGAATTTTGCATATGCGTTCAACTTTACTTTAAACTTGAAATAATAATAAAGCGTCAGTGGGAAGTGATTTTATTTCACTTCCACACAACTTTTTGATACTGTGTTAATATGTATTAAAAAAAAAAAAATCATTGTGTGGTTTTATGAAACCACGATGCAAGTGAAACTTTTTTTTCGGATCGTAGGCGTTTAACTGAAAATTTTCAGAAAATTATTCAATTAAGGATATTAAAATCGCGTTTTTAATCTTAACTTAATAATTGGAAAATGGGAAATCAATAGACGCATGTTAAAAACTGAGAACAATATTGAAGATTTTTTTTTTTTTTTTTTTTTTTTAAGATTCACACTTTTTTCTCATTCACACTCACACTCACACACACATTCACACTGTCTTTTGGCAGCTCAGGCCATATAAGACATTTACGATAACGGTTATTTATGAATTTATATATATTAGGGTCCAGGCATTTTATTTAAGCCATCTGGTATCCAGATGGCTTAAATAAAATCATCGGACTGCCTGGGGTCCGAACCAGCGACGTTTGGTATATGAGGTTAGCACGCTAACCTCTACACCACGCCCCGTGGGCATATTGAAGATTTGAATCATTTTAAATAATTTTTAAAATTATATTTTATCAATTTGAAAATTGAATAATTAAATCTCACAATTATTTTTTTATAATTCGTTATATATATTAAATTTTACCTTTCCTATTTTTGTCGTCACGGCTTGTGACGTCATAACTTGTAGCGTCACCGCCTTTGACGTCACGGCTTGTAACGCGACATGCTGATAGGAGAGCGAAAAAATTTGAGGGAATAAAATAAAAGTTTCACTTTAAAAAAAAACTTGACCACGCGATGATTCATAGATGGCGCTTGACCTACAAATACTTCCACATCAGTAAAGTGTACTTCAAACAATTTTCACAAAATATTTCACTGATAGGCCTATACATAAATATCATCTCAAAAAATAGTTGATTAATGAATTTTAATAAAAAAAAAAAAGCATGGTCCCACCAGATTTCACAAATCTTCTTCATTAATTTCTGTTCAGAGAAGTTTGGAAATGTAATTCAAATTTCTCTGCCAATCTATTAGGATAGGAGTGAAAAAGCGATAAGGGCAGGCATTTCTCTCCCTTCTTCTTCTTCTTCTTTACCCAGCCTCTACGTATTTAGCATGCGACGATAGATTGACCGCCTAATCGAATAACACTTAGTGGACGGTGTGACCGCTGCTGCTGTTACTTCTTGCGAGTCCACGTCTTCTAACATCCCGTGAGGAATATTAAACAATCCCTTACGACATGTGTCGCCCGCCCTCTCTCTTTGCTCTGCCCCTTATACTCCAAAAAAAAAAAAAAAAAAATTCACCCAATATGGATTGCAATTTGATGAGTGACAATCACAAAGAAATTTCAAACACTTACATTCGGGATGAATAATTAATCAAATGGAGATTTAATAGAAAATAAAATTGATGACAAAAAATCTGGTGGGACTGGTCGCACACAACTTTCTCTTACCTTTGGTAATCGTGCTTGTCACACCAGATTTTTTGTGTCAATATATATTTAGTTTCCGCCGATATTATTAGAATTCAAAATGTAAATTTTTTTTTTTTTTTAAGTGGAACTTTTATTTGATGGCCTTAAATTTTTTCGCTCATCTATCAGCATGTCGCGTTACAAGCCGTGACGTCACAAGTTATGACATCACAAGCCGTGACGACAAAAATAGCAAAGTTGAAATTTAATATATATGACGAATTATAAAAAATAATTGTGAGATTTAATTATTTAATTTTTAAATTGATTAAATATAATTTTTAAAATAATTTAATATGATTCAAATCTTCAATATTGTTCTCAGTTTTTAAGATGCGTCTATTGATTTCCCATTTTCCAATTATTAAGTTAAGATTAAAAACGCGATTTTAATACCCTTAATTGATTAATTTTCTGAAAATTTTCAGTTAAACGCCTACGATCCGAGGAAAAAAATTTCACTTGCATCGTGGTTTCATAAAACCACACAATGACTAAGTACTAGTATTCTTTGGTCGATTTTGTTAAAAAGCTTCGCGTCACGTCCATCTATTTCTTCTCTTTTTTTGCTTCTATCTACCGTAGGCGGGAAATTGCACGCCGAAGGCGAGAAAGAAGTTCCAGCAGGCGCAGCTCCATGGCTTTTCATCTATTTAAATAATATTTATATTAAATTATATTCTGAGTTGAAGAAAAGGCGTGAGGAACTTCGTTCCTGCCGGGGGTCCTACGACCCCACACGTTTGCTTTTTTTTTGCCATACACATTATAATTTTTAACACAACGACGACAACAACAACAAAAAGCCTTTAGAAATTTCAATTATTTTATTATTATTTAATACCAACTCTTTTTTTTTTTAAACAAGTTAATAGAAAATTTATGAATGATATATGCACGCCCACCATATCTATACAGATTGAAATTTCATATTTGCTTAATTTTGTTTAATTTAAAATAATATCGGTGAATATTTGCCTAAAAGAGAGAGAGAGGGGGGGGGGCATGTTATGTATGACGCAAGCAAATAGGTGATCGTAATTTATTTATTTATTTATTTGTGTTTAATTTATACGTTTGGAAAATATCCGAATTAATCTCTCTCTCTCTCTCTCTCCTGTTGCTAATTGTATTTATTTTCAAATGAAATCTTGTTTACTTTTAAACGTATCTCTCTCTCTGTGTGTGTGTGCGTGTGTACTCAACTTTGATTTGATTCATGTGGTTTTGAAAAGCTAAAAAGGCCTCTCTCTCTTTTTGTTCGTTTGTATTTGTAATTATTAAAAATAATGTTCACCATTTGTTATTTTGTTTTTGTTGTTGTTGTCTCTACATCAATGAAACTCCCATGACGTTTCGAGTGCTTTTTTTGCTTATATCTCTGGAACTATGCATCGGATTAGGATGAAGTTTGGCAAATTTGTAGTCATAAGTGGGCTTAAGAACACTGTATAAAAAAATATGAATTTTCAATCATTTTTCATATACTTCGGTGATTTAATTTTAATATACCCAGGATATGAAATAAAATTAATATAAAAGTTTATGAGCAAATTACCAACTTTTAAACTTATCTTTTTCTTTGTGTGCCGCCAAATTTTGAAATCGTTAAAAGTGTACCGCGACAAGTTGAGAATCACTGGTCTAAACGTTCTCAAATAACTCGACTACCTCAAGGAATTTTTATTAATATTATTTTATAATTATTTTAAGGAAACTTGAAATTATTCTTTTAAAATTTATTTCACAAATCTAAATTTATTAAATTCTGGTTTGAAATTCGCGCTCTAAACTATTTAAATATTTATGAAGCCATAATAATTAAATAATTTTTATAAAGTAATTCAACTAAATAGCTATAAAAATTAAAATTAAAATTAACAATTTTTACCAAAATAATTAATTTTAAAATATACAAGAAATTTGTTAGGTTGGCAACAAATTGAATTTTCTCATATACCTGATATTGAATATTCATAAACAGTTTATGAAACAGAGTTCCTATACTTGTATATGAAGTTTTCTGGAAGTTTTTTTAACAGTGAAGGTATTAAAACTAGAAGTGAATAAGACCGCAGGGAGCGGTAAAAATGAGCGAACTCAGCTTCCTTTGAACCAAATCTTTTGAAACTCAGCTATAATAATTAGGACGATAGCCTCTAGATCTGGAGCAAATTTCATGACAATCCGTGGACTGACCTCCTCCCTCCCCTGACCGCGATGGTCTCTGGTCGCTCTTTGGGAGCCTTATTTCTAAACACAATCTTTATTTTTAACTTTTGCCTTCCTAAAGATTTATTTTAATTGGCCCCTTGTAGATAGGCAACACTTCCGCCTACTATGCTAAGAGGGAATAGAAAAATGTTTCTTTATCATCCAGAGCGTTTTAATGAATAATTTAATATTTATGTAAAATTCAGAAGTTAATGGTAAAAATAATGAACCAAGAAAATTGCGTTTGAAGAATTCAAACTTCCATATTTCATAGAATATATCGATATACAGTATATAATTTCGAGATGCTGATCCAGTGCGTTTTCAGGTTTCAATCTGACGTTGGGTTGCTCTTTTCTCGGACGTTTCTCAGGATGATAGGCGAGTGGATTTTCAATAAATTATAGAAAATTTAATATTAGAGGTAAGTTTACGATGATGGCCAAATTTTGACATCGTTTCGTCTTGTTTAAGCCTTATTCAGAACAGTGGCGGATCCAGAGGAGTTTCTCGGGGGGGGGCGGTGCTCTGGTGTGACTGGTCACAGAGCACACAATTTTTTTCTTATTATCGGTAATTTAAAGGTGCATTCTGTAGTTGTTTACCAGAATATACTGTATATATACAAATCAAATTTTTAAGTATTAGTTTTTAAAATTTTATATTTAAAATACAATTTTTTTCCCCCAAAAAAAATATTTTTCTCAAATTTCGGGGGGGGGGGGGGGGGGGAATTACAAACATTAGGGGAAACCTGGGCAAAGTGGATACACCGGGCAAAGCGAATAGTGCCTACTACTTCTAAGTTGTTTGTTAGGTGGCAGCCGCTTGATCATAGCAACAGTCCTCTGTTACCGCTTAATGTGCAGCAAGTACTCCAGCACTTGTTTGCGTCGCGCGGCGTCAGTGAGTGAACAAAGTGTGTTTTTGTGCGAAAAATATTAATTTACAGAGGTAAGTGTCTCGTTTATAACTATCTTGTTAATTGTGTCATGTTCTTGGTTATGAAGAAAATGTAATGCATGATTATGTAGCTTTCAAATGCGTGTAGATGACAAGGTTAGATGGAAAGGTTTTTAAATGATCTAGCATAACCTCAAAAAGGAGCCCGAAGGGCAAAGCGGATCGGGCAAAGTGGATACAGGATTCACTTTGCCCGGTCATTACAAGTTATATAATTTTATAGAATTATGTATTTTACTATGTTTTTTTTTTGTTGCAGATGGTTAATAGATATAAAAAAAAAACAGCCCAAGGTACTTGGGGTAAAGATGTCATGCTGATTGCAATAAATTTATGTAGGGCGGGCGAATCTATCAAAGGAACAGCCAAAAAATACGGACTTGCATATGCTACCCTATATAGACATGTCAAAAGTGGAATTTTTTCTCCACAGCTCGGTCGATTCCGTCCTATATTCACGGAAAATCAAGAAATTGACATGGTGACTTACCTAAAAGATATGGACGCAGTTTTTTTCGACCTTACCCGGGATGAATTTATGAGTCTAGCATTTGAGTATGCAAAACGCAACAATTTGCAATACCTTGAAAGCTGGGATGTTTTTAAGTTTAATTACAATGTTAATTTAAATATATTCTTTTAATTTTCAATGTTTATTTTGTTTGTAAGTTTAATTTCATGCCAAATAATATTGTTATTCGCTTTGCCCTGGTACCATATCCACTTTGCCCGGGGTCCCGGGCAAAGTGGATAGCAAGCCATTTTTGTAAACTTGGCTTATAACTAATAATTTAATTAATATTAAGTGCAAATGTTATACTATTCTGAAAGTTCATTAAATAAAGAATGATTATAAATATTTTGTTTAATTTCCCTAGTAATGATTAAACGATAATAATCAAAAACAGGTTAAGGTATTCACTTTGCCCGGGTTTCCCCTACCCCTCCCCTTGTATCCGCCCTTGATTCAGAACGTTAAAAACATTATTAACAAAGAAAATATTATCACAATATTGTTATTTTTTACTAGGAGAAAGTTGTGTGCTGTGTGACCAGTCATACCAGATTTTTTATTTATTTTTTTTATTTTAAAAAAACTTAACTTTTTTTTTAATAACATATAAGTAATTATTTTATCTTGAATGAATATAGTAATTCTATTTTAATAAAAGATAAATAAACACTTCTACCACCTATCACACATAAAAACCTCTAATAATAAATTTTTTATAATTTATTGAAAATCCACTCGCCTACCATCCTGCGGAACGTCCGAGAAAAAGAGCAACGTTAGATTTTTTTTTTTTTAAACATTCACACTTTTTTCCCATTCACACTCACATTCACACAGTCTTTTCGGCAACTCAGGCCATATAAGACTTTTACGATAACCGTTATTTATGAATTAGTCTATATTGGGGTCCAGGCATTCTTATTTAAGCCATTTGGATACCAAATGGCTTAAATAAAATCATCGGACTGCCTGGGGTCCGAACCCACGACGTTTGGCATACGAGGTTAGCACGCTAACCTCTACACCAAGCCCCGAGGGCCACGTTAGATTAAAACCTGATATAATTAAAGGTTTAATTTAATTATATAATTAATATATTTAAATCTCGCATATATTATTTGTTTAAATTTTTAAATTTTAATTGCAAAATAGATTAATTACTTTGATTTTGTGGGATTTAGGAAGGCTCTTTTATGATTGACTATCAGAGTAATTAATTTAAATAAATACAGTAACAGTCAAAATAAAATAAAAAAAAGGCAATGGAATTGCAAAACTTTCCCGCTGTGAAGATGATCATAATAACAAATCTCAAAAAAAAAAAAAAATCTATCAATTGGGAATAAATTGTCAAAAAAAAAAAAGAAGAAAAAAAAGACGGTAAGGGAAAAAAAGAGAGAGAAGAGTGAAGTATGTGGGTTAAATCTGGTGGAAAATAATGACTGATGGTTGGCTTCCGACCCCTCATCCCCCTTCCCCCTCTTGAGCCAATGATAAGTCGTTAGTCGAAAAAGAGGAGCCAATTGGAAATATTTTCATCTCTCTCTCTTTCTCTTTCTCTTTCCACCTCCAACCCTCTACTATCTTTCTTGTGAGTGAAATGATTTGGACGTACTGCTGACGTCACCAACAGAGAATCTCCCTCTTATTAAAAGAACTATGGGCAACAAAAAAAAAAAAAAAGATTTTATAATTTAAAATATGTGAGATTTAAATATATTTTAATTATATCTTGTCTTGATATATTCTATGAAATAACGAATTTTGAAATCTTGAAATGGAATTTTTTACGAATAACTTATAAACTACTGAACCGATTGTCATGAAATTTGCTCCAGGTCTATCTAGTAGCTATCGTCCTAATTATTATGGCTGAGTTTTAAAAGATTTGATCCAGAAGATTCTGAGAAAACGGTGGTTCGTTATAATAATTTACCGCTCATTTTTTTCGCTCTCTGCGGTCAGATTCACTTCTAGGTTTAATATAGTTTTAGACCCATTTAGGATTACAAATTTGTCAAATTTCATTTTAATCTGATGAATAGTTCCAGAGAAATAAGCAAAAAGTGCACATCACACACTCATAGAATACAGTATATACGCACATTAATTTTTAATAATTTTTTTTTTTTTTTTTTTTTTTTTTCATTCATTTCTGTGGTCGTTATGACCTGAAAAGTAAAGATATAAAAAACTATGGGGTTAAATTTTATATAATTATTAGGATCCGACCGAAACAAGATTTTCAGCCGAAACCGAAACCGAATTTCGGCCTCAATCTTAGTTTTACGCACACATTTATGGTGGCAGCCACAAATAAGAACCATTAATACATACTTCTAACGTTTCTACGCCCGAGGGAAGCAAAATTTATTGAATTTTCTTAAGCTAAGTACCCATCTCGCAAGCATCTCAAGGAGTTTAAATAAAATTGATCAAAGAGTAGACCTACTAGTGCTTTACTAATGTACTATTTACTTTCTCTTACCGGGTACCTATATATGTAAATTTCGAAAATTCGATATCGAGATTTTGATGGATATACACGTTTTGAGGTCCCCTGAATCCAAAAAAGTGGTTTTCGCGACATGGTCTGTCTGTGTGTGTGTGCGTGCGTGTCTGTGCTCACTTTTAAGCATGAAGGAATTGAGCTATAAGGCTGAAATTTTATATTTAAGTTAGGCACCCCCCCCCTGAGGCGTGTAAACAAGCTTTTAAACAAAATCGGCCAAAGAGTACTAATACTTTGATGATGTCCTTTTTCAGTTTTTTTCGATTTTCTCTAAATTCGCTCCAAGGATTATTTTTTTTTTAATTCAAAAATCAATTATTTTTTAGATGCTCTTTCAAATGTATATTCTCATTTTGGCATTGAAAACTTCTGAAGACCACTTTTGTTTTTTAATAAAAAATATTCATAATTTTTTCTCATTCGCACAGTCTTTTCGGCAACTCAGGCCATTTAAGACTTTGACCGTTATATATGATAATATCCATTGGGGGTCCAGGCATTTCTATTCAAGCCCTTTGGTATCCAAATGCCTTAAATAAAATCATCGGACTGCCTGGGGTCCAAACCTGCGACGTTCGGTATAGAAGGGACCACTTTACTCTTGAACTTCATAGAAAAGATACGAGAAATAATTGCCATGGTAACAAAATATAAATATTTTTCTGTTTATAAATTTTACATCTTGAAATTCCAATGTACCTTATTGTCGGAAACTAATCATATGTCGCGACAAAAAAATCTGCTGTGTCAAGTACAGAACACAACTTTTGATTGTGTGCTGTGCGACCAGTCACACCGCAGATTTTTTTTTTTTAATTTTGCCATTTGTTTTAAATACTACATATTAAAGATCTTTACTTGAATCATATTTTATTTGTTTAATCGAAATATCAAACAAAAAAATATATATTTTTTTTTATTCAGTCAATTCCCATAATGCCATCATATTTTTTTTTTTTTTTTTTGTAATTGCCATTCAGGTAAAACGATTATTTTATTGTCTGATATAACTTTTTGTATATTTATATATAGCTAAGCAAAAACGATAAAAAAAAAAAAAAATTGTAGAGAGGGTTATTGTGCGTCATTGAGGGGCGGCGGAAAGGCGGGGGTGGGGGGGGGAGAGAAAATAAAGAGAATAACAAAAAAACGGGGTGGTTTATTTTTATTTTTTATTCTCCTTGTAAACTCAATATTCCTCTTTTTCTTTCTCTGTTTTCTGTCTTATTCCAGTTTTGCTCCCTCCCTCCCCCCTCCACCACATTTTTTTTTTTTTTTTGCTTCTAAAAACGGATTTTTTTAATGTCTATTTACCATGCAACTTTTTTTTTTTATTTAACTTCTAGGTGAATTTCTAAATTAAGATTTCTTAATTATTAATAAAAAATGTAAAAAAAAAAAAAAATAGAAGGAAGAACCCGCCATGTCCTGCTTCGCCCTGCCCTCCAGCTAGCTCAGGCCACCTGAGGCGTCGAGAAGAGGACCGAAACGTCCAACAGCCTTCACTGGGGTTTAGACGAAGGTCGTCCAGATGCGACCGAAACTCAAATCAAATTCATCGCCGAAGACACCACCATTCATCAAAATTTTAATTCCTTTTATTTTATTTTTTTTTTTTTAATATTTTTCAAATGATTTTTTTAAGAAAAAAATAATTAATTTTCAGATTTTTTCTCACTTTCAAATGTCAACCTGTAAAGGCACTTTTATTTAATTCCTTCGTTGTTTTTTTTTTTTTTTTTTTTTCTCCCCCAATATCCAATTCCGATTCCCAGAGCATAGGTTTTCATTGTTACAAGCAAGAGAAGAAAAAAGCTTAAATGGAACAATAAAAATTAATTGATTCTCTCTCTCTCTCTCGAGTTGAAATCAGAATCGGATATTATTATAACCATTTGAGAATTCGTTAGTATTGGTTCAATCGGAGGGGAGGGGGGGGTCCTAAGGGGGTTTAGGGGAGGGGGCAGGCAGCAGCAGCATCGCAATCTCGATTAAATTTAATTACTTGCAAAAGACGGTTTGCATTCCAATTTTATTTTATTTTATTTTTTTTTAAACAATTCCGTATTTTCCAATTTTAAAGAGCTTTTATATAAAAAAAGATTGTTGTAATTAATTAACGGAATTTAAGAGTGAAATTATTTAATTAAAATAAAATATGTTAATTAAATCTCATATTTATTTAAATTATTAATAATTAAATATTATTTAATTATTTTATATAATTATCAAATAAAAAAAATTATGGCGGACGACGCTATCTATGTCTCCACTTCAAGAAAATAAACATTTTTTAAGTCAATACACAATAAATTTAAATTTATGTGTTATATATCATTTTATTCAGAAAAATGGCATCTTTTAAAAGAGATCTAAATGAAAAAAATATACAGTATAAATAATATTTTAAATTGATAGATTCGTGGATATTTTTAAAATTTTGTACATACATTACTGTTATCTGGTATCTTCAGAAGTTGAATAACAACTGAGATATATTTATAAAGTGTATTATTTCTTATTATGGGAGTTTTTTAATAGACCACATTTTGTTATTAATTATTTATTAAAAATAAAAACACTGTACAACGTTTCGATTGCTTATTTTGAAGTCGTTTTCAAGTACTATAAACTAGTTCCGACTCAAGTGAACTAATCTTTAAGGGACGGTTACCTGCATCTTATACTATACAAAGACCTCAGCTCCATCTACAGTCATTCCTATGAATTTAAATACAAACGTCAGAGCCATCTACACTTATTGCCATGAAGTTAGACATAATCATCAAAGCAAGTGTTTACTTAAAAAGCATAATGTTACAATAAGATTTTAGAATTTGATTTTTTTATTATTATTTCACCAATATATTATCGTAAAATATTATTTAATACAATGTTTTAACGGTTGGGAGATTAAAGAAATATATTGTACCCCTCTATTGATCATATCAGATCAAATCAATAGTTTTTTTTTTTATTTCCACCTACAAGATCGTCATTTTAAAAATAAATTATCTTGAGAACTCGTTTGTAAATGCCTTTCTACGGGTTTCCGCAGACAAATTTGGACTATTGATTTAATTGGGAAATGACAAAACCAAAGGGAGGGTTAATTTGTTAACACCACGATAGTCCTGAAGAAGACAGGTGTTTAGACTACCGAAACGTCGGCTATCGAATGGAAATAAATTTGGCATGATTATACCTCCTACGCAAGCGTTATTATAATATTTGACGTCATTTTTTTTAGTCATAAATTTGAGGAGTTGGAATAAAAAGTAACTTCAAAAGACATTCCGAAGGCGGATTGCGCTGCTGGTAATTATTATTATTTTTTTTTTTATTTGAAAGATTTATAGCCCGAATGATAAGAAAATCCGTTAGTTTGACTAAATTCTTCTTACTTTTCAATTCGTTTCCCCTTCCTATCTGATTTCCTGGCTTGTGGTGGCAGGCGCTACTCCCCTTGGAAAACTCCTGAATCCCTTGGGATAAGGAAATAGGGAACAAGGAAGGAAGAAGCAAAAAAAAAAGGACCACACATAAGACTTCCGGTTTCCGTCCAGTAGCAGACTCTCTCTTTCCCAAAAGATCCAAAACAAATTGAATATTGATATAAAAAGAAAAAAAAAAATCTCAAGAGATTTTATGATTTATTAGCGAAATAGAAGAAGAAAAATATTATTAAAAAAATGAGCTTGGAAATTGTATTTAAAGTTTTTGGGAGAGAAACAAAAAAAAAAAAATGTTTTGTAAGCAAATTTGTGACGCTTCTCATCTAGAGTTATTTTTAAGGGGGTTCAGGAGCGACGTCTAAACGTACTTAAAAAAAAAAAAAAAAACTAGACTATTATAAGGAATTTTTTCAATGAATTAAATTCATGAGATTATTGGGACATCGAGCTATAATTTTTTTAATGACTTATTAAAAAATTATCATAATTAATTTTTTTGTTATCAAGCAAATACAAAAAAACAATCTGTCCCAATAATCTATAATTTTTTTTTTTTTAATTTAAAAATGAATTTATTGTTATTATTAATCACATATTAATTAAGAAATTTTTAAAATAAGCTTAGATGATTTATTTAAAAATCAACTGTCAAATTAGTTCAGCATTCTTGCAATAGATGGCAGGCTAGTCTAACAGCTGATTCCCTTTTGGACTATATTTATATATTTTTATGCTTTTATAAAAGATACATAATATATAATAACATTTATAAAGTATTTATTGTTAAAAGATCAATGAAAATCAACCAAATGCATTAAATATCACTAGCCGCCCCCCTTCGCGGGCTTCTCTAAGGGGCTACGCCCCCTACCCCCACCCTGGCTCCCCCGCGACCCTCGCCTTTCTTAAATATGAAAAACCGCCTGGCGTCTGAGGGGGCTGCCCCCTGGACCCCCCACCAGCTGGCTCGGCCGCCTGCGGCGGACCCTCGCCTTTCTTAAATATGAAAAACCGCCTGGCGTTTGAGGGGGCTACGCCCCCTGGACCCCCAGCCGCTGCTCGCGCTGCGGCGGACCCTCGCCTTTTCTTAATTTTGAAAAGAAAATTATTATTACTACGTATTCCAATCCAGTGCCACTTGAGGATTTGTTTACCTTCATAGAATACACAACTGCAAAGAATACATTAATTTTTCTTTATACATTTCCTATGGGAGAAATCGTAACTTTATCAATTAATAACTCGAAAAGTTATAGGAATTTCGGGACCCGAGTATTTTTCCGGACTCTCCATAACGTCCTTTATAAGACTGCAAAATTTCGTTTCAAAATTCCAACGGGAAGTTGGTCAAACAGAGCGTGACAGACGGACAGACGGACGGACAGACGGACACACCGCTATTATATATATAGATTAGCTACCATTCTGACATCTCTTGGCAAATTTTTGAATTAGTTGATTTTTTGGACATACTTTTATGTCACACAACGCCATCTTAACGGGAAAAACATGCTTAACCATTTCGCTCCCCTTAAAGAGCAGGCAGTTCGGCGAGAAACTCGTTTATACATAAAACATGGAAGCCTCCCTCTCCTTATGGATATTAAGAAATAATTTGTTAGTTTTTCCACCCTCTAATTACTGTCCATTTTAGACTACGTGAGAGGTCAAAGACAACGTTCATGCCGCCGTCTTGATCCTCGTCGTCGTCACGGAGGAGGCCACAGATGTTCCCAATGGTGTTACTTGTTGTTGTTGTTGTTGTTGTTGTTGTTGTTTGTCCGTCTTTCTCTAAACGATGAAATTAACAAATCGTCCCACGACCACATCATGTCAACATGCATGCTCACACACACACACCGTACGTTAAAGTAATAATATATTCGTGAGATGCTGCCAAAAATTTATATAAGTTAAGTCTGATTTAAATTAGATATTAGCCGCCTGCTTTTCATCTCTTAAAGGGGTTACTTTGTGAAAGGAATAATTTTACTTTCTCGCCAATATATTATATGTAATCTATAATATAATATAAAGGTTCCCATACACGTGATCCGTGGCTCAGGGAGAAGACATTTGCTTCTCATGATTAAGTCCCGGGTTCGCTTCCCGTCCCAAGCGAGAAAAATTTATTTCATTTGAATTGACTACAAATCATTTTAAATAAATAGGGATGGGGTCTAAATGGCCTTAGATGCCGAAAAAGACCTTAAATAAAAAAAAAACACTTGAAGGCATCCTCAAGGATTTCATCGAGAAAAATATTATTGAATTTCAATCAGGATTTTTTGGCCTCGAGGCCGCTACCATACATGTTGAGGAGTTCCTCGTGGCGTGTACTATTCAGGTCGGACCTTGAGGAAAATCCGATGGTGTATGGGGGCTTAAATAAATAAATAAATGAATTTATTACGACCCCCTTAGAGGCACCAGTCCTCGGTGGCTAGGTCCAACAAACAAAATACAAATTTAAATACAACAAAGCAAAAGAAAACAAAATAGAAATGTATGCCCATTAACAATCAACATGTTCATGCATTTCCATCGAAAGAAATAAAAAAACAACATTGTGTGGTTTTATGAAACCACGATGCAAGTGAAACTTTTTTCGGATCGTATGCGTTTAACTGAGAATTTTCAGAAAATTATTCAATTAAGGGTATTCAAATCGCGTTTTTAATCTTAACTTAATAATTGGAAAATGGGAAATCAATAGACGCATGTTAAAAACTGAGAAAAGTATTTATTTAGTATTTGAATCATTTTAAATTATTTTAAAAAATTATATTTTATCAATTTAAAAATTGAATAATTAAATCTCACAATTATTTTTTATAATTCATCATATATCATATCATCATATATGTTACGGTTAAAATAAAGTAATCTTTAATCTTTGTTTTATTAGAGAGTTCGGGGATGGGACTCGAATTTGATAAAGACAGACAGACAGACGGACACTCCACCATTATATATTTATGTAAGAGAGTGGTATTATTTAATAAGCCAGATGTACGTTATTTTTTTTGCCTGAAAAATTTCGACACTTGATTAATAAAAGGTGAGGGTCCGCGGCAGGCGGGCCCAAGCCAACTATAGGGGGGTCTAGTGTAGCGAAGCAGCTAGTCTTCAAAGAAACGTATTAAACATCTTTTGTTGTTTTGAAATTCTAATTTGTTTCATATCTTTTTTTTTTTTCTATAACTATAATAGGAAATAAAAAAAGGAAATGCATATGGAATAGAGAAAGAGAGGTCATGTGTATGTGGGGGGAGGTTCAATCAGAGGGTAGCAAAACTGACCCCTTAGGGACACACACAAGAGTAGAAAACCCACGACGAATTACAATTCAGAAATAAATCACAATGTCAAAATCAACCATGTTGTTATTGTATCAGAATCTTTTTTTTTTTTTGATATTTCTCTCTCTCGCTTTTTCGATCTCTTTCCAAAAGAAGAAAAAAAAAAATAAAAAACTAACTCTCAGTTGATAAATATCGTTTTAGATAAATAGTGAGGCTTTTTCAAAAAATATTGAATAGCAAAGAGGAAAAAAAAAGTTTTTTTTTTTTTTGAAGAATTATTATTCAAAACTTAGTTATTAAGTTGCCATACGAATGGCTAGATAGAGTTAAAATACCGATTGAGAAAGAGAATTCAAATTGTTGAAATTGTACTTGACTTTCAGTCAATAGGCCTAGAATATTAGAAAATCATTCGAAAAAGAATTTAACGCTCTATAAATTTCCTAATAACGAGAAATTTGATAAAAAGTATGATTTGAGAATTATTTAAGAAAAAATAGATATTATTAGGGGAATTTTTAATTATAGACCACATTTTGGTATTCATTATTTAACGTTATTTTAACTGCCACAGATATTGAATAAAACAATAATTATTTATTAAAAATATAAATACTGTACAACGTTTTGACTGCTTATTCTGCAGCCGTTCTCAAGTACTGTGCACTTGCTCCAATTCAAGTGAACCCATAGATATAAATATATAAATCTCATAGAAAAGAAAAAATTAAAAAAACCGAAACAGTAGGGGTGGTATACAAAATAAACTGCCTAGGAAATGACGAAGAAGTATGTGAAAGATGTTACATAGGCACTACAAAGAGAAAAATATCCGAGCGAATTAGAGAACACCAATTGAGTATAAAAAACAAAAAAAAAAATCAACTGCCCTCGCCAGCCACGCTATGGATTCATCGATTTTGAAAATATCCAAATCTTATATCAAGATGGAAATCATTTTAGACGTGAATTTGTTGAAAATGATTGCAATTCAAAAATATCAAAATGTAGCCTGAAATTCCAGAGACGACATAATTTATATACATATAAAAATTAAAAAAAAAGAAATTGTAGATGATTATAGTAAACCTTAAAATACATAAGATCGTATATTGTTGACAATTATTTGTAAGTACATCTAATATTGCTAAAAAAAATTTTTGTATATGATTATTGTAAATTAATTTAATTTTTTCTAAATAAATGTTATGATTATAGGCCCTGATGAAGGGCGTGACAAACGACCGAAACGTCGGCTAAGTAAAAAATTAAATAAAATATTTTTTTATTTAATCTCCTCGCTGCAAAGATTCCTTCGGTTTCCTGATTAAATTCCATAGATATTGAGATATCTATATACCCATAGATAGTGAGCAAATAGAGAGTTAAGGCTAGCGCACATTACGACACGAAGTGTTAAAAATTGTAATTTTTAATAAAGCTGTGTGAGTGTTTAAAAAAAAAAACGCATAGATGATAGAATAAATATAGATGTAATAAACTTAATTTTTATATAATTTGAAAAAAAAAATTTAAAGTTAATTTGTTTCCGAGTTAATCCCAAACCAAGAGGGAGATTGTCTTTTACACAACTTAAGAAAGAAATAATAACTAATTAAATATAAATTGGACATAAAGTCCTTGACACATACTTTGTTTATTTGGTATTAACTCAGAAACTAATTAACGAATTTTTTTTTTTTTTTTTTTTTTTTAATCAACAAAATTATTATTGCTTTATCATTGGACATAGGGAGCATGTCACACACTACGCAATAAATAAAAGCACGGCTAATTAACTAAACGTTGTCATTGTGATAAAAGATGATCGCCAGAGGAGAGAAGAGTGTGATCATTAATAAAATATCCTCCCAAGGAAAGGAGGAAAAAAAAAAAAAACTTTCTATAAAAGAACGAAAGAAAAGAAAGATTTAGTATATGAGGCGTTTATTTGTCGCGTTAATGTTAATCCTGATAGAGCCCTTAGGGCCAAGAGGGAGAGTGTCTCCCTTAAATTCACGCCAATGTGTCCGAAATAAGAGAGGAGGAAGAGGATGCGTTGTGTGGGTGGGTAGAGAGAGAGAAAAAAAAAAAAAAAAAGAAAGGGAGGACTTGGCAAACGCTATCTGTATTAGCCCTGTCTGCCAAGGGTCCAAGGGTGAGGGGAGGGGGAAAAAAGAAGGGGGCCTTACCTCGCGTTTCCTTTAAAAGCTCGTGTATTGTTGGTTTAAAATTGTTTATCATGGTAGCGGTATGTCCGTCTGTCTGACCAACTTCCCGTAAATTTGAAACGAAATTTTGTAGTCTTATAGAGGACGTTATGGAGAGTACAGAAAAAGTCTCGAAATTCTCAAAAAGGGAAGCGCAAAATATTCCGAATTCGCCCATTGGAAAGCATTGAGTTTTACCTTGTCTTATGAAAAATTAAAGCCAAATGAAAAGTTAAAGTCAATTAAAATTTATTAAATAATTAAATACCTCAAATAAAAAATAATTAAAAATTAAATTTTCATTTTATTTTTAAGTGAAACTTTTATTTTATCCCCTCAAATTTTTATTACAAATATGATAAAAAATTCAAATCTTTGAGTGAAAACTTGGTTGAACGGTATTATGAAATTGTGAAGAACTCTGATGAATTCATTGAGAATGTATCTAACATTAATTTAAGTGATAGTATAAAAAGAGGTTTAATATTAGGACCTAAATTTTCTTACTCTGTTAATAATGAAAAAAATGTTTTAAAATTGTTAGCTGATGTAGAACTAGTTTTAGAAAAACTTAAAAACACTAAAAATAGGAATGTGATGAAAAACAAAATTGTGAATGTCATCAATAATCATATTAATAGGAAGAAACCCTCAAAGTTGGATCGTGTAATTAAAAACGATATTAAAAATACATTAAAATTTAAAAGAGATAATAAGGAAAATCTGGTTATTTTAGATTCTGACAAGAATAACAAAATTGTACTTTATAGTAGAGAACTGTATAACCAAAAAGTAAAAACCATAATAGATGATGATAAAAAATACCAAATAGTTGAAAAACCTAAAAACCCCATAAAAAAATCTGAAAAAATCATAAAAGATATTCTAGATAAATTAAAAGACAAAAATTGCATTACACAGAATTGTCATCAATTCTTAGTACCTAAAAATTCGAGACCAGGTTACATGTATTTCAAAGCAAAAATTCATAAACCTGATAAAAGTTTACGCCCTATTATAACATCGTACTCAACACCAAATGCAAACCTAAGTAAATATTTGGGAAAAATTCTAAGGAAAATAGTAAATAACGACCATAGAGTTAAAAATTCAGGTGAAGCAATTTTAAAACTTCAAAATATGAAAGTAAAACATAATCAAAGCCTTCTAAGCCTTGACATCTCCTGCCTTTTCCCAAACATACCATTGGGAATAATTAGAGAGATAATACATGACAAATGGGGTGAAATAGCTAAATACACTAATATGTCTGAAAAACTATTTTTAGAAACGTTTGATATTTGTCTAGAAAATAATATATTTAAGTTTGATGATAAATACTATAAACAGGTAGGAGGGACACCAATAGGTAACCCGATTTCGTCAGTATTGGGTGACTTGTTTGTTGATTACGTCCATCAAAAAATTATTAAAAAATATCATCCCACCTTAATGGTTTATTATGTTGATGATTCATTATGTATATTAGAAAATAATAAAATTGAAAACTTAATCTATGAATTAAATAATGTACATTCTAATATTAAATATACAATAGAATATGAAACTGATAACCAGATTACCTTCCTTGACATTAAAATAATAAAAGACGATTCAGGGAATTTAAAAACTGATTTATATAAGAAACCCGAAAAATCATCTAGAACTATAAGCTATTTTTCTGAACATCCAGAACATCAAAAGAAAAATTTGATTATCAATGAAATAAATAGAATTAAAAAAATATCAAGTGCAGAGTTCATAGATGAAAAAATCGAATTAATGAGAGAAAAATTTATAAAAAATAGTTACCCCGATATATATGTAGATTTAATAATGAAAAAAACCTATAAAAACCAACTTGGAGGGAAAAACAACAATAAAAAAGATAATATGATTGTTGATGGTTCAATTCCATACATTCCTGGACTATCAAACATAATAAAAAGATATCTTAGCGAGAAAAATCTAAACGTAGTATATAATGTAAATAAACCACTTGGAACCTTAATTAATAACAAATGCAAACTTGAAAAATTTGATCAGAGTGGAGTAGTATATGGCATTGTGTGTAGCACTTGTAAAAATAACAATAAAAATACTATATACATAGGACAGACTTCTAGAGAACTAAGAGTCAGAATGAAGGAACATTTTTCTTCATTGACTAAGAAAAGTGGCCTCACAGCACTGAGTATACATGCTATAGATGAAAAACATGAATTTGACATAGATAATGCCATTATACTACATCATGAAAGTAACACAACAAAAAGATTATTTTATGAAAGTTTTTATATAAATATTTATGATAATGAATCAATCAACTACAAAGTAGATAGAGAAAGGTCCCAGGTGGTTTATGGTAATTTAATCCAAAAAACAAAAAAAAGATTGTACAATCAAAAGATTTTTAACAATAACTAAGTTGAACACTCAAATATTAAATGTATATATGACAAAAAAAAAAAAAAAAAATCCTTGTGAAAAAAATAGTTTTAATTGTAATTGCCGCAAAAAGATTACCAAGCAGTTCAATTAATGAGCACTAGGTGGAGAATTGTAGGTTTATATAAAAAAACTAATGCGTAATAAAAATTGTCAGAAAGCAAAAAGAAAATTCTCTGTTCTCGAAAAAAAGTTTTATAATAATAATTTGTAAAGGTTTATATATATATGTATGAAATATATTCGAGAAATGATTGATGTTTTTAAAAATTTAATTAACGTGACTTATATATATCTTGAACTGAGGTAATTCTTGAATCTATATATGTTAACCTCAAAATTGTAATTAACCAATTTTTTTTCCTTTAATAACAGATTAAACCCATATATAAAAAAATTTTTATAAAGCTTCCAACATTGGTTATCATCATTAATGAATATTACTTTAAGTATATTAAATAAGGATTCTCCTCAAGCAAGGTAAATAAAATAGGTCGATTTGATTTTTTTATATAAAGAAGGGACAGTTTTATTTGATGGATGTTAACTTACTAATATGTAAAGAATTTTTTTAAAAAAGTTGAATGTAAATTGAATTATATATATATGTATAATTTCTAGGCCCTGAAGACGAATCTTGATTCGAAACTGTTAAAAATGCATTCAGTCGGCCCACTTGAAAAAATAAAAATAAAATAGTTTTTTTAAATTGTTTTATTCCTAACACCGAAAACCTGTGAAACGAAAGAAGCTGCAGCAAGTTCGATAAGAAATAACTTCGTTGAGAATCTTTCTACATAATAAATAAATATTGTTCTATTTTTGAAAGAAAGCATTCGAATTTTCTTTAAATATATGGAACATGTTAAAAATTAAATGCTAATAATTTAAAAAAAAACACTTTTTATTTATTTATTAATTAATATTAAAAAATATTCTGAAACAAAAAATAAATAAATAAATAATTACACAAAAAAATATTGTGTAGTTTTATGAAACCACGATGAAAGTGAAACTTTTTTTTTTGGATCGTAGGCGTTTAATTGAAAATTTTCAAAATATTATTCAATTAAGGGTATTAAATTAAAATCGAGTTTTTAATCTAAATAATTGGAAAATAGGAAATCAATAGACGCATGTTAAAAACTGAGTACAATATTTATTTAGCAATTGAAGATTTGAATTATTTTAAAAATTATATTTTATCAATTTAAAAATTGAATAATTAAATCTCACAATTATTTTTTTTATAATTCGTCATATATATTAAATTTCAACTTTCCTATTTTTGTCGTCACGGCTTGTGACGTCACGACCTTTGACATCACGGTTTGTAACGCGACATGCTGATAGAAAAGCGAACAAATTTGAGGCCATCAAATAAAAGTTCCACTTTAATAAGATTTTAAAAATCTTAAGATTTGCAAAATCTCATCAGTCCATTAGCTTTGATTTTATCTCATCTATTTTGATGTTGATATCAGTCAGTGGTGCTTACAAGGGAAATGGCCCTTCCTGTTCCCGCCATCCAGCCAGCCCTTCATATGAGGGAGTCCAGAAGAAGAAGAGGAGCTGATTGAGAGCAGACAGGGCTGCATTTTCTAATTGTGGATACTGAAAGGGCCTGAATCTGACCCACGGGGGCAGTTTCACCCCCCCCCCCCCCCCAACACCCCCTTTCCCCAAATACATACCCTCAACACAATGTCTATCTTCTCTTGGGGAAAAACTCCATTCAATATGTTTATCAGCAGCAAATGCTTAATATAAAATAGATTTATATTTATTATTTGTGAGTGGAAAGCATGACGACATTTTGAATGGATGACCACTCCACTAAAATATTCTATAATTGCTTTAAGCTTGTTCGGATAGTCATAATAGAAATCTAAATTTTTTTTTTTTAATAAAATTAAAAATTTGAATGCCAAAATTCCTTATTATAATTCAGTCGTGACCTATCATAGTTTATAAATGGATTAAGTTAATAATTTAATTACCAAAAATAATAAATGAATGACTTTTGACTTGAGCAGTTTTTCACGTAATATAGATCTGGCAACATTGCATTCATCAACTATCTATTTTAAATCTTAAACGCCTTAAATTTTATTTTATTTAATATATTACAATGTTTAATGCAAATCAGTTTAAACACAATGGACGATTTGCGAGAAAAAATATCGTAAAATGGAGAAAAAAATTTAACTGACAGCGAGAAAAGAGTATTATTTTATGCGACGTTGCCAGACTGGTCTGAGTCAAAAAAATTAGCTTTTAATCTAACAAAGTGCTTTAATGTCCGAACAACCTTATTGTTAAATAAAGAAAATAGTGCATTTATTTAAAATACAATCTTATTCTGTTTTAAATATTTTTTTTGGAGAGAAGACAAAATTCAACAGTAATAAAAACAACCTAGAGCCTCAAAAAGGACAAGCACAGCTTATAGCTTGAGAGGCAGTTTAATATTAACAATTACCTAGATAAAATACGAAGAATTTCGATTTCAGCAACTCTTCCCTTATCCGAGAGATAAGAATAAAATTTGGCGTCGAATGAAGGCCAAAAAGGACATCGACGCGCTCTCAGTGGAAAAGTGTCTAACTCCACTTTTTTTGTATTAATTTAATTGTAAGACCGTCGGCAAAAAAATAAATACTTTTATCCGTTTATATATAAATATTTCGACCCCAGTGATATGGAATCAACTTCAGTACAATTAACAGAGGATTTGCAAATTCAATTTCTCCCATCCAATATGAATTATGAGGACGGATATACAATAGAACAAATTCGGCCCTTAGTAACTCAATTCACATTACAAAATTCTGATTCCCAATTCAAGATGTACAGGGTGGAGCGCCACAGAAAGATGGATTTGAAAAGGCACTATCTCTCTCCACACGGTCCTGGTTTGAAAGAGGAGGACCGGAAGTTTGTGTTTTGATCATTTATAGTCGACAACAGTATAAGAAATAAATTATAAAAATAATAGTAATAATACTCAGTATAAATTATATAAGTTCTGGAAGGAGACTCACTTACCAAAACCTACGCCAAACTTCTAATCCAAAAATCACAACTTCTTTGCGATCTGGACTTCCTCAAAGCCTGTCGCGTTTAACACATTATTCCCAAAACAGTCCAAATCAAACACCACACAAAATCGTACACAATCCCTAAAATATTGTCTCGAACAAAAGAAACTCAATCCACGACATCAGAAGAAAACTAGATTCCACCAACTCTTCCCTTTACTCAACAAACTCTAAAATTCACACATCCACCCTATCTTGTGGGACACTTTACAGGAAAAGGCCCAATATCTCGGGTCACAAAAACGCGACACCCAAACCCACAAACTCAAACATTTGATCACCAAACAGAAACCCAATATACAAATACTAACACAGTTCACAACTTCTCAGACACCACTATAGACAATCAGGCCACCATAGCCTCAACTTTGCCATTACACCAAAAACCATAACAATAGAACACATTATCTCTCAAACAGAAAATGCCATCTCATACCTCACACAAAATGAAGAAGAAACCACCAGACAAGAAATTGCCCACATAATACGTACTTCTACACTCCCACCCTCTAATCTGAATTCTCAAAAGCGCCATGTTCTAAAACAACTTCATAGCAATCCCAACATCGTTATTCTCTCGGAGGACAAAGGAAACGCCACCGTCATACTCAACACAGGATTACAACAACTAAATGTCCGAGTTCCTGAACAGCACAAATAACAAAAAGACACACGATAAACCCATCACATACAAAAAAAGAGTAAATCTCAACATCCCACGAGACTAAACACGAGAAAACTTATCTTCGAATATATATATATATATACAAAATAAATTCATGTCCTATGTACAATACAAACTAAAATACCGAAAACAAAGGAGTTTTAAGCAAATCTAATTGTTCTGTAATGGTATAACCATTTCCTGCCTTCCCCTTATCTAATTTAAGATTAATTCAGAACACAAAAGCATTGAGTAAGTCAGATGATGCCAGTCTCTGGACCCATACATTTCTTTAATTATATTAATTATATGATCTTTCTTTAATTATATTTACAAATATTTAAATCCTTTTTAATGAACCATCTCTTTAATTTTATAAAATTCCCAATTATTTCTATTTATTAATCGCAACAAACAGATTTATTTCAAAATATTAAATTTAAATTGATTATTTAAATTAATTAATTTTATATAAGTAAGAATCCGTGGAAAAAACAAAGAGGCCCCCTACAAGCCAATGCAAACCCCGGGGTGCTCTCTTAATTTACTCATCGCCCGGACGCCATACCATGCACATCGCATGTACCTCCGCTCTTGGTACATCCCAAAGTTTTATCATGATGCTCAGCCTCCCCCTCAGCAACCACATAGTAGTGTTGTACTTCACCAATGATCTCCCTGGACCATTATCCAGTCGGAGATGCTCCAATTATTAAATATGGCGTCTTCTTCGAAACGGGCAAATCATGGCCGCGGGCCCTCGAACTAGACCTTCCGAGCCCAGCAGTGTTCCAGTCTGGACCGAAAGGATGCTGCCTCAACATCAGATGAGTCTACAACGTTTTTTTTCCCTCCCAAATTAATCCACTAAACTAAATTCGCATATAATAAACTAGAAACTTTAATGAAACATTTTTTTACACTAATAATTTTAATTATAAAATAATCTGGCAATATATTAAATCATTGTTTATGAATTAATCTCAATGCTTTTGGTGATCTCAAAGATGCGAAACAGCAGATACTCTGTACATCCCTATACCGGCGTTGAAGCGAAGCCAACGACCGAGAATTAAATAAATGTTTATAAAATATTGAATTAAATACATTTTTTTTATTAATCAATTTTGATTTTTTTTATTGATGTTTCCTGGAGAAGCCAGTTTTCTCGTTACAGTTCATTTATTATATTTTCATTATTTGTTAAGGATTTTTGAATTTCTAAAGCCTCCCAAAGGTCTAATTTCAGTCCCTTGGGAGGTTTGTGAATGAGTTTTATATCATCCATCGAACATGAATGTCCATTTTCTATTAGATGTTTGGGCACATTCGAATTTTCACCTTTATTTAATTTCCATGCCCGTACATGCTCACGTCCTCAAATTTTAAGGTTTCTAGCCGTTTTTTCTAATATATACGAATATACAGGGGTTTTCAATTAAACGACTTGTGCGTTAGTTCTGGGAATGATTTTTATTCCAAATTAAAGTACAATCGATCCTATTAATTATGGAATACGACATCGTTCAAATTTCCGCCACGGAAGCGCTGACAAGAGTGTTTATGCTGGACGTAATTTTACATGACTCGAGCACACAAATCGGCCGAAATTCGACGGATTTTGATTACAGCTCTTCTAAAGTTGCTGGATTGTTGGCTTAGACCAGCGATTTAATGTAACCCCAACGAAAAAATTCTAACGGGGTTAAATCGCACTAAAGGAGGCGGCCAATCGCGAGAACCGTTGCGTGAAATAACTCGCTCGACGAAATTGGTCTTCAATAATTCGATTGTATCGTATGGCACAGAACCACATATCGTCCAAGTTCATAGCTTCGAGCTGGTCCTAAAAATTTGTCACACTAATGTTCAACCCCTACATGCGGCGTGAAATCATAATCAGCTGCTCACGCACATTCTTTCGAACAATCTTTCGAGCATTCGTACAGGTTCTGGGACATTATGCAAATCATAAGTTGTTTCGAATTTTTAAATAGTCCGTCTTGTTGGACGGTGTTGTCGACCGAATATTTGCATAACCATGCGTCGCGATAGAACGTGAACTTTGATAAAAATCTGGTGTGACTGGCGCACAGCACACAACTTTCTCTTACCTTCGGTAATCGAAAGTTGTGTACTGTGCTTGTCACACCAGATTTTTGTGTCGACATGTATTTAGTTCTCGGCAGTAGGAAATATTTGAATTCAGGTGTAAAATTTATAAGTATGGGAAAATATTTATATTTTGTTACCATGGCAACCATTTCTCCTATCTTTCCTATGAAGCACAAGAGTAAAGTGTGCTTCAAACAATTTTGAGGGCAAAACGAGAATATACATTTGAAAGAACATCTAAAAAATAATTGATTTTTGAATTTTAATCAAAATCGTTAGAGCGAATTTTGAGAAAATCGAAAAAAACTGAAAAAGTACATCAGTAAAGTACTAGTACTCTTTGGCCGGTTTTGATTAAAAGCTTATTTTGTCGGTCCCGGGGGTGTTTAACTTAAATATAAAATTTCAGCCTCATAGCTCAATTCCTTCATGCTTAAAATTGAACACACACAGACACACAGACAGGCACACAGACACACAGACAGACACACAGACAGACAGACCATGTCGCGAAAACCACTTTTTTGGATTCAGGGGACCTCAAAACGTGAAGATCCATCAAAATCTCGACATCGAATTTTTGACATGAATCCAATACTTTCTCTCTATATATATATTACATATATACATAGGTAAGAGAAAGTAAAAAATAATTTGCAAACGTTGAAGTGTGTATTTCTCCATGATTAAATGTCATAGACTGAAGTTTCAAAATGTCAAAGAATTACCGGGCAAACTTCAATTGAATCGTTTATATCAGAAACCACCTAAGTGCGCTTTTTTAAACTTTCGGAAAACTAAAGAAAACTGTTTTGCAGCTTAAGTATAGGTCTAGTCTCCTTCAAATATTTTTTTACCAAATCAAAAAGATGCTATTGGGATAATCTAAAAGATGTATTTACCTTTAAATTGTACAGTAGCACCAAAAACACATGATTTGAAATTTTGTCGCTTAGGTGGTTTCTAAAATAAACGATTCAATTGTATTCGATAAATGTCAAAAACAAAATATGTCGTTCCTATTGAAAAACTCTAAATTCAAAGTTGTTCTTGTAAAAGGACTTCTTTTGGACAACGGGATAGTTTGTAAATAATTAGATAGCTAACAATGAGCAAATAACTTTGGAAGTAAAGAAAAATGCAACAAAAGAATAAACATATTAATATAATCGCAACACAACGACAATCAACGCGGTAAACGCCACTTTCTGATTGATCACTTCTAGTTTGTTATTTCCCAAGAAATTATATCTCTTGTAGAAGGAAGTAGTAGTGTTATGAGACTAGAATATTAGATAATTGGTGATTAAATTTACCGATAAATGGAAGCTTTCCACCACTTTGATCAAAAAGTAAGATGAAAGTGTCATTTAAAACTCCCGGGCATTAGGAAGGCAGGTAAATTTTTTTCTCTAGGTTGGTAGGACTGTCTATAACATTTGCCAAGCGTTAAGGTTTAATTATCCCCGAGGTACAAGTGTTTTTGTAAACAACCAAAAGTGAATTTTTCGATTTTCGTTGAGCAAAAAATTGGCATCAAATTTTGTTTGCGGAACGAATATTCTTGTGGCGGACACGTTGAAAATGTTGCGGAAGGCATTTGGTGATCAAATTATGGCACAAAAAAACGTTTATAAGTGGTACAACGAGTTTAAAGAGGGCCGAGAACGCGTTGAAGACGAACAGCGCTCTGGACGACCATCAACGTCTACCGACGAGGGCCACGTCCAAAAACTCAAAGATTTGGTGCTTGAAAATCGTCGATTGACAATTAGAGATCTCGCTGATAGTGTTGCAATATCAGTTGGCTCAGCCCAAACCATTTTGAAGAATGTTTTGTGTCTTAAACTCGATTGGTGCCAAAATAATGCGACTTTTTTGCCAAAAACTCGACTTATATCGTCCCGCAACCACGGTATTTGCCTGATTTGGCTCCGTGCGACTTCTGACTATTTAGTAAACTCAAAAAGCCAATGCGGGGACGCCGTTTTGACACGGGTGAGGAGATAAAAATCGAATCGAAGAAGTTCTTCAAGGCTATACCGGAAAAAGACTTTTCCGACTGTTTCGAGGACTGGAAAAAGTGCGTTTTATCGGACGGGGATTACTATGAGGGGGATGAAATTGATTTGAAAAAGAATAAATAAAGAATTTACATTTTATAAACAAATTCATCTTACTTTTTGATCACAATGGTATATTTATTGTAAGAGACTGTAAAAAAAAATTTGCAGCAATTTGAAAAATCTCGACATTATGATGGGTCGATTATAGAAAGTGATTTTATAGAAATATTTTTCAACGTAAAAATAAAATCAAATACTTAAGTAAAAAATAACCTTAGTGGTATAGAACAGTAAAGTTAGTGTATGGGAGGCAGTAGCAAGAAAGGAAGGGTGTGTGTAAGGGCAAAGGAGAGAGAGCAAGAGCAAGGCAAGCAGCCATGTCGACAACTGTGCAGATTTATTCCTTCTTGGCTGGTTAGGGGGGGGGATAGAGAGAGAGAGAGAAGGGCAGCCGCATACTAATGAAATATTGTATTCATAGCTAGAGAGAGAGAGAGAGAGCCTTAAGGGCGTTAAGGGACATTGGGACAACGGCAACGACAAGCCCCTGCCCGGCCCTTCAATTACGACAAGTCTACATCTCGTAGGGGGGGGGGAGGCGAGGGTTTACTTGCATATATAGAGACGAGAGAGGGTTTATAAGACATGTGGAACCCCTGCAGCGAATTAAATTATAATTACCAGAGATTCTACAATAGTAGCCCAAGGAGGAGGGTTAAAAAAAAACATCTGGTGTAACTAATCACACTTTGGTTTTGAGTTTCCGTTAGAAAAAAGGAAATTTGTACGAAGGTCGTAGATGATGATTTCTTTCAATCGGAATTATTTCAATTTTTAGGTGACATCAGGACAAAGGATGTTAAAAATTTCTCTGTAGTGTTAGATTGACAAGGGGAGAACAATCATTTGGAAAATTGTTCGCTGTGGCTGATATTCGCGCCTCCCTTTAAATTTAAAAATGAATTTATTGTTATTATTAATCACATATTAATTAAGAAATTTTTAAAATAAGCTTAGATGATTTATTTAAAAATCAACTGTCAAATTAGTTCAGCATTCTTGCAATAGATGGCAGGCTAGTCTAACAGACGATTTCTTTTTAGCCTATATCTGGCCTATATTTATATATTTTTATGCTTTTATAAAAGATACATAATATATAATAACATTTATAAAGTATTTATTGTTAAAAGATCAATGAAAATCAACCAAATGCTACCATTCTGAAATCTCATGGCAAATTTTTGAATTACTTGAGATTTTGGGCATTTTCTTTATGACACACAACGCCCTATTATCGAGAAAAACATGCATAACACCTCGCTCCTATTCCGCCTTAAGACTTTACGATAAACGTTAATTATTAATATATCTATTGGGGGTCCAGCCATTTAGTATCCAAATGGCTTAAATAAAATCATCGGACTGCCTGGGAACCGAATCCTCGATCCTTGGAATACAAGGCAAGCGCGCTAGCAACTACACCAATCCTGAGGGCAATTAAATAATTAAAAGGTAAATTTCCACCATTCCTTTTGTATACGAAAAACGTAAAGTTTTGCAACTTGATTGCTTATTTTATTTTAGAAATGATTTAACCTAAAATGATTGGACCATTTCGTTTCGTCGTGTTGCAGAATTTATTTAGCTGGAAGGGTTTAATTCAAGGGGGATGAGGGGGGGGGGAGGAGATTGTATTCAATTCTCGAAGAGGATTTAAACACCTTGCGAGTTGATGGATCCTTTTGGGCAGTGTGAGTAGCCCTTAGGGCGGTAACGACGTGCGCAATTAGCCCTCAACCCCCCCTCTCAAGAAGGATCCCGGTTGAATTAACTAATCCTAAACTGTGGCCGAATGGATTGTGTGCGAGATCAAAGCCGGAAGGACTGACAATTGTAAATATACTCCTCTGCTTGAAAATCTATGCAAGAAGAGACGGACGTTTGTCTCCTCTGGGATCAACTTTTTTTTTAATATCTAGAAGAATTTAGGCAAAGGAAATCTCAAAAATATTTATCGGCATTTTCTACTGCACAAAAATGACAGCAAGTATTTAAAAAGAGTAATAATTTTTCAAACTTGTATATTCCTGGCACATGAGCATTCACAGAGAGAATTTTTTCCACTTTTTTTTTTTGGTATCCAAATGGCTTAAATAAAATCATCGGACTGCCTCGGGTCCGAACCCGCGACTTTTGGTATACGAGGTTAGCACGCTAACCTCTACGCCAAACCCCGAGGGCGTATCTTAAATTGAAAATCGACATATTTTTATTTTTTTTTTACTAAGGGGGTACAGGAGCGACGTCTAAACGTACTTAAAAAAAACTAGACTATTATAAGGAATTTTTCAATGCGGTTTTTTTTAAATGAATTAAATTCTTAAGAGATTATTAGGACATCGAGCTATAATTTTTTTAATGACTTATTAAAAAATTATCGTAATTAATTTTTTTGTTATCAAGCAAATACAAAAAAAACAATCTGCTCCAATAATCTTCAATTTTTTTTTTTTAAATTTAAAAATGAATTTATTGTTATTATTAATCACATATTAATTAAGAAATTTTTAAAATAAGCTTAGATGATTTATTTAAAAACCAACTGTCAAATTAGTTCAGCATTCTTGCAATAGATGGCAGGCTAGTCTAACAGCTGATCCCCTTTTGGCCGATATTTATATTTTTTTATGCTTTTATAAAAGATATATAATAACATTTATAAAGTATTTATTGTTAAAAGATCAATGAAAATCAACCAAATGCATTAAATATTATTAGCTACCATTCTGACATCTCTTGGCAAATTTTTGAATTACTTGATATTTGGGCATACTTTTTACGCCATCTTATCGGGAAAAACATGCTTAACAGTTTCGCTCCTATTCCGCCTTAAATGTTTTTTTTTTTTAATTAGAGTAGAATCAAGCTAATTTAGAACACAGACGCACAGTGTATTATTAGACTATTCTAAACTATTTAATCTTATCTTCCATTCCCTTTGTTTAAAAGCTTTGCATAAAAATACGCTAGCGCTAATAAAGTCACCTTCAAGGGGGTTGCATCAATTTCTAAATTCTATTTAATTCTTATAATTAAAATAAAAAAAATAATTCTCTAGTTATATATAACCTTTTTTCATTCCTCTGTTCAAATTAAAAACTTTAATAATTTATTTAGACAGGTTGTAATTTATATGTTTCATGCTTAGGATAGCTATTTTAATCGGAAAACATATTTTTTTTAATATTCAGATGCTAATCAGCTTTCTACAAATAGAAATAAAACTTTTTTGTCATCAAAGAACGATGGGGGGGGGGGGGGGGGCTATAACAATAATAATAATAATTAATTGCCGACCCTCTTGACAAGGTGGATAAATTAAAACGTAATAAAGTTTAAGCTCTAAGGGGTGAGGTTTGAGTGTCATCGGTACAAGTCTCGTGATTTCTTCCTTTTTTTTTTTTTTTCTCTCCACTTGTTTATCAAGTTGTTTCCGAGTTTCGTGTTTTGTATAGTTGAATTATTTACTGCCTGACTTTGTAGATCATTTACCAGTAAATTAGCTACTATTTATTTATTTCATTAGTAATCATTACAGAAAAATGGTCATAAAATCGACACGTGACAAGTGGAAAGGCTTATTTCTCTTTTTTCCTTCATTGGTTAACACGATTTTTTGGTCTGGCTGGCTTCTGCATATGAAATTTTCGTTTTTCCTACGCTAACAAATAAAGGGAAAAATAATTTTTTGATCAAAGTTTGCTTTTGTAGAAACTAGAAAAATTTTTTGAATTTTTATTTATCTATTTATTTATTCAAATTTAATTTTTGAGAAAAAATCACTGATTTTTATATTTTTTAAATAATTTTATTTTAAATTATTATATAGAGATTACGATTAGGATAGTGTTTGCTGAACAACAGAGTCTTTTCAATTTAAGGTTTGTGATAAACAATAGCATATGAATGTAAAATAACAAGAAATCAATTTAAAAATGAATATTTTTTGTATTTCTTTTATGTTTGTACAGGGGTTAGACAAAACACCGGACATATAGTCAATATTTATTTATTAATAATGTGTTGAGCCACCATTTGCTTGTAGACATTTTTACAGGTAATTTGGAGGTACTCTAGGATCTATCCAAAGTTTTTGTGCTAACTTGGGGGGAGGGGGTTTCAAAAACCTCAAAATTTTAGGACTTTTTTCAGTTTTTATTTTGTTTTATATCTCGTAAACTAACAAGCATATTTTGAGCACCCTCAAAATTAGACCAAGTTTCTCGAATGTAAAACAAATAGAAAATTCGTTCGACCGTATCTCGGTTAATATGCAGAAAAATATGGTTGAAGGGGTCCAGAAGAAATTTTTAAAATTTCTCTTCTATAGAGAAGTTGGACTGTTTGGAGCCCCTCTAGACTATAGCGAGCTGTTGAAAATGTTCTCTTTAAAAAGTCTCTCTGACAGGAGAGATGATGACAAAATAAAATGTTTGAATTGTCTATTGGGAAACTGTTGGGATACCCCCGAATTATAGCTAAAATTGGCTTCAGGGTCCCAGCAGTTTCCTTGAGGTATGGATCTCTGTTTCATGTTGGCAGGGCGAGAACGAGGATAATGGAGAGATCTCCCATATTCAACATGATTGTTGAATATACTAGGAAGGAGACCTCTTCATGATTTCCATTATTTGAATTGTATTTTGTATTGTATTATCAATTTTATTTTTTCTTGTTATCATATGTCTAATTTATAATTTTATTTCCAATTGTGAAAAATTATTTGTTCCCAATTCACTCTGCAATGGAAATTTTCTGTTGAGTGAATGTAATGTTTTTAGTATTCAATAAATAAATAAATAAATAAATATGAGTTTACAAATTCGAATTATCAACCAAATTTTAGCAAATTTAATACTCTACAATTTTGTATTCCTTTCTATAGTGCACAATATATGTTTAGTTTGTGAGATATAAGCGAAAAACTGAAAAAAGTCCAAAATTTCTCGAAATGTAAAACATATAGAAACTTTGATCGACCGTATCTAAGTTAATATTGAGTCTACATATTTGTTTT
>JAKCPI010023955.1:0-10378 GCA_023213315.1 Euborellia annulipes | reverse complement strand
TGAGAAAATTCAATTTGTTGCCAACCTAACAAATTTCTTGTATATTTTAAAATTAATTATTTTGGTAAAAATTGTTAATTTTAATTTTTATAGCTATTTAGTTGAATTACTTTATAAAAATTATTTAATTAGTATGATTTTAATATACTTCATAAATATTTAAATAGTTTAGAGCGCGAATTTCAAACCAGAATTTAATAAATTTAGATTTGTGAAATAAATTTTAAAAGAATAATTTCAAGTTTCCTTAAAATAATTATAAAATAATATTAATAAAAATTCCTTGAGGTAGTCGAGTTATTTGAGAACGTTTAGACCAGTGATTCTCAACTTGTCGCGGTACACTTTTAACGATTTCAAAATTTGGCGGCACACAAAGAAAAAGATAAGTTTAAAAGTTGGTAATTTGCTCATAAACTTTTATATTAATTTTATTTCATATCCTGGGTATATTAAAATTAAATCACCGAAGTATATGAAAAATGATTGAAAATTCATATTTTTTTACAGTGTTCTTAAGCCCACTTATGACTACAAATTTGCCAAACTTCATCCTAATCCGATGCATAGTTCCAGAGATATAAGCAAAAAAAGCACTCGAAACGTCATGGGAGTTTCATTGATGTAGAGACAACAACAACAAAAACAAAATAACAAATGGTGAACATTATTTTTAATAATTACAAATACAAACGAACAAAAAGAGAGAGAGAGGCCTTTTTAGCTTTTCAAAACCACATGAATCAAATCAAAGTTGAGTACACACGCACACACACAAGAGAGAGAGATACGTTTAAAAGTAAACAAGATTTCATTTGAAAATAAATACAATTAGCAACAGGAGAGAGAGAGAGAGAGATTAATTCGGATATTTTCCAAACGTATAAATTAAACACAAATAAATAAATAAATAAATTACGATCACCTATTTGCTTGCGTCATACATAACATGCCCCCCCCCCTCTCTCTCTCTTTTAGGCAAATATTCACCGATATTATTTTAAATTAAACAAAATTAAGCAAATATGAAATTTCAATCTGTATAGATATGGTGGGCGTGCATATATCATTCATAAATTTTCTATTAACTTGTTTAAAAAAAAAAAAAAGAGTTGGTATTAAATAATAATAAAATAATTGAAATTTCTAAAGGCTTTTTGTTGTTGTTGTCGTCGTTGTGTTAAAAATTATAATGTGTATGGCAAAAAAAAAGCAAACGTGTGGGGTCGTAGGACCCCCGGCAGGAACGAAGTTCCTCACGCCTTTTCTTCAACTCAGAATATAATTTAATATGAATATTATTTAAATAGATGAAAAGCCATGGAGCTGCGCCTGCTGGAACCTCTTTCTCGCCTTCGGCGTGCAATTTCCCGCCTACGGTAGATAGAAGCAAAAAAAGAGAAGAAATAAGATGGGCGTGACGCGAATCTTTTTAACAAATTCGACCAAAGAATACTAGTACTTAGTCATTGTGTGGTTTTATGAAACCACGATGCAAGTGAAATTTTTTCTCGGATCGTAGGCGTTTAACTGAAAATTTTCAGAAAATTAATCAATTAAGGGTATTAAAATAGCGTTTTTAATCTTAACTTAATAATTGGAAAATGGGAAATCAATAGACGCATGTTAAAAACTGAGAACAATATTTATTTAGTATTTGAATCATTTTAAATTATTTTAAAAATTATATTTTATCAATTTAAAAATTAGAATAATTAAATCTCACAATTATTTTTTATAATTCGTCATATATATTAAATTTCAACTTTCCTATTTTTGTCGTCACGGCTTGTGATGTCATAGCTTGTAGACGTCACGGCTTGTAACGCGACATGCTGATAGATGAGCGAAAAAATTTAAGGCCATCAAATAAAAGTTCCACTTAAAAAAAAAAAAAAATTTACATTTTGAATTCTAATATATCGGCGGAAACTAAATATATATTGACACAAAAAATCTGGCGTGACAAGCACGATTACCAAAGGTAAGAGAAAGTTGTGTGCGACCAGTCCCACCAGATTTTTTTGTCATCAATTTTATTTTCTATTAAATCTCCATTTGATTAATTATTCATCCTGAATGTAAGTGTTTGAAATTTCTTTGTGATTGTCATTCATCAAATTGCAATCCATATTGGGTGAATTTTTTTTTTTTTTTTTTTGGAGTATAAGGGGCAGAGCAAAGAGAGAGGGCGGGCGACACATGTCGTAAGGGATTGTTTAATATTCCTCACGGGATGTTAGAAGACGTGGACTCGCAAGAAGTAACAGCAGCAGCGGTCACACCGTCCACTAAGTGTTATTCGATTAGGCGGTCAATCTATCGTCGCATGCTAAATACGTAGAGGCTGGGTAAAGAAGAAGAAGAAGAAGGGAGAGAAATGCCTGCCCTTATCGCTTTTTCACTCCTATCCTAATGGATTGGCAGAGAAATTTGAATTACATTTCCAAACTTCTCTGAACAGAAATTAATGAAGAAGATTTGTGAAATCTGGTGGGACCATGTTTTTTTTTTTTTTTATTAAAATTCATTAATCAACTATTTTTTGAGATGATATTTATGTATAGGCCTATCAGTGAAATATTTTGTGAAAATTGTTTGAAGTACACTTTACTGATGTGGAAGTATTTGTAGGTCAAGCGCCATCTATGAATCATCGCGTGGTCAAGTTTTTTTTTAAAGTGAAACTTTTATTTTATTCCCTCAAATTTTTTTCGCTCTCCTATCAGCATGTCGCGTTACAAGCCGTGACGTCAAAGGCGGTGACGCTACAAGTTATGACGTCACAAGCCGTGACGACAAAAATAGGAAAGGTAAAATTTAATATATATAACGAATTATAAAAAAATAATTGTGAGATTTAATTAATCAATTTTTAGATTGATAAAATATAATTTTTAAAATTATTTAAAATGATTCAAATCTTCAATATTGTTCTCAGTTTTTAACATGCGTCTATTGATTTCCCATTTTCCAATTATTAAGTTAAGATTAAAAACGCGATTTTAATACCCTTAATTGAATAATTTTCTGAAAATTTTCAGTTAAACGCCTACGATCCGAAAAAAAGTTTCACTTGCATTGTGGTTTCATAAAACCACACAATGATTTTTTTTTTTTTTTTTTAATACATATTAACACAGTATCAAAAAGTTGTGTGGAAGTGAAATAAAATCACTTCCCACTGACGCTTTATTATTATTTCAAGTTTAAAGTAAAGTTGAACGCATATGCAAAATTCACAGTTTGGTGGCCTTGAAACTAAACTAGAAATTAGGGCACAAGAACTCTCTCAAAGAGAGAGAGAGAGAGAGAGAATGAGTAATCTCTCTCTCTCTCTCTCTCTCTGTCTGCCAGCCACATCAACAAAACTATTTTCGTATGCAGTCAAATAAATTAAAAAAAATTCTTATAAATAAAATTAAAAAATATATTACAATATATATAATCGCATGGAGGAAGGCCGTCTAATTTATAGGGAGGTGAAGAAAATAGCCCAAAATTATTTATTACCCATGTCAACGTTTCGGGTACTATACGTCACCCATCCTCAGGACCTTAAGGCTTTTAAGGTCCTGAGGATGGGTGACGTATAGTCCCCGAAACGTTGACATGGGTAATAAATAATTTTGGGCCGAATAAAGTCTATTTTCTTCATCTTCCAAAAAAAAAAAAAAAAAACCTCCCCCTAGTATGTAAATAAATAAATAAATAAATAAAATTCCTTCGCCCCCTGGACCGCCCCCTGCGGCGGACCCTCGCCTTTTCTTAATCAAATGCTGCAATTTTTCAGTCAATTCGGTTCAGTCAATAAAAAATTTCAAACTGGTAGGTAGGGGTCATCTTCAGAGCATGGAGTCTAGTCATAATATGTACACGAATCTCATATCAATATACATACATACATACATATACATAGATTGATTCGTGTACAAGAGAAATCCTTAGAAACATATATTATGACTAGCCTCCATGATTTGAAGATGACCCCTCCCGGATCGAAACGTCAGCGTGAGTGCTGAGATTAATAAATAAAGAAAAACACCATAGCTGCATTTCTCTTTATTATTTTTACCAATTTTATTATTAAAAAATATAATTCCCATATCTTAAAAATCTGGTGTGACTGGCACACAATACACACATTTCGATTACCGAATTATAATACTTTCCGATCAAAATAAAATAAATCATTCTCTTGATTATTTTCCACTAGAGAAATTATGATTTGTTTTTGCTTATTAAAATAAAATTATAGAATTTGAAGTTAACTAGAGAGAGAGAGAGAGAGAACAAGGACAAACAAAATAAATATGAATGTTGTTTGCTGCTGCTGGCCGTTCGTCGACAAAAACAAATCGGTGCGAAATAAATAATTGATCCCCCTCCCTTCCCCGTGGAGGGTGACGTTCCGTGTTACGAGGGTGGAACGAGAGAGGGCGAGTGCCGATGCATTTGAAGACAAACAGATGGAAGCCAAATTAAACTAGTTTTAAATTAATATTTTTTTTTTTTTCTCTTCTCTCTCTATTTTCCTCTCTATCTGTCGTACCTTCCATTTTCCAATTTAATAACATTTCTCATTAAATGAGTGAGGGCGGGATTATTTCTTAGAACTCATAAATATTATCTCAAATAATAAATAAATTCAAAATATAAAATCCCCCAGGTTAAGGCGGAATAGGACCTGCGGCGTTGTGTGTCATAAAAAATATGCCCAAAAAATCAAGTAATTCAAAAATTTGCCAAGAGATGTCAGAATGGTAGCTAATAATATTTAATGCATTTGGTTGATTTTCATTGATCTTTTAACAATAAATACTTTATAAATGTTATTATATATTATGTATCTTTTATAAAAGCATAAAAATATATAAATATAGGCCAAATATAGGCTAATACTATATCGGCTGTTAGACTAGCCTGCCATCTATTGCAAGAATGCTTAACTAATTTGACAGTTGATTTTTAAATAAATCATCTAAGCTTATTTTAAAAATTTCTTAATTAATATGTGATTAATAATAACAATAAATTCATTTTTAAATTTAAAAAAAATTAAAGATTATTGGGACAGATTGTTTTTTTGTATTTGCTTGATAACAAAAAAATTAATTACGATAATTTTTTAATAAGTCATTAAACAAATTATAGCTCGATGTCCCAATAATCTCTTATGGATTTAATTCATTTAAAAAAAAACCGCATTGAAAAATTCCTTATAATAGTCTAGTTTTTTTTTAAATTCGCTCCTGAACAACCTATTCTCTTAAAACAGACGCTAAAATTTAATGTCAACAAATGGGTGTTAAAAAGTAAAGTAATAACAGCAGCGTTAAAAAAATGCTATTCTCTAAACCAGTGTTTCCCATTCTTTTGAAGTATCCGCCACCCTGCGTTGGGAATAACATTACACTCTTGAGGCACCCTTCCTTTTTTTTCCCTAGCAAAGCTAAATTTTTTCCGCACTCCGGTAAATTTTTACCGCTTACGTTAATTAAAATCATTTGACCTTTTTTTTTGCAAAACTTTTTTTTACGAGGGTAAGAGATTTATTGATTGATTTTTTGATTTTTAGGGCCATTTCTGTTTTTACCTCTAACGGTTCAGCTATTTCTGCGTCTACTACCGTGGATAAAATATATTTTTTGTTAATTTCTGATTTAGGAGCATATTTTAAACCCTTGTTCAGAATTTCCATCTTCTTGGGTTCAATTAATACATCAGTCAAATTGATAACCCTAGGATGGAAAATTGCTGTTGGAGTGTGTAGAGGTAAGATATTATTGAGATTAAGTTGGGGTTTTTTTTGAAATGAGGTTTTTTAGTTTTTTTAGTTTATTTTTAGTCAGTTTGGTAAGTAAATATTCTAATTCTTCTCGAATTTTGTGATCAATATGGTCGAAAATTGTAAAAATTTAAAAATGTATTTATTTTTATTATTAATCACATATTAATTAAGAAATTTTTAAAATAAGCTTAGATGATTTATTTAAAAATCAAATGTCAAATTAGTTCGGCATTCTTGCAATAGATGGCAGGCTAGTCTAACAGCTGATCTCCCTTTTGGCCTATATTTATATATTTTTATGCTTTTATAAAAGATACATAATATATAATAACATTTATAAAGTATTTATTGTTAAAAGATCAATGAAAATCAACCAAATGCATTAAATATTATTAGCTACCATTCTGACATCTCTTGGCAAATTTTTGAATTACTTGATATTTTGGGCATACTTTTAATGACACACAACGCCATCTTAGCGGGAAAAACATGCGTAACACCTCCGCTCCTGAACCCCCTTATCGAATACTGATTCTGTATAAATCACAATTACTGAGAATGTTGAAATCTTTATTTGTTTGAATTTTTAATTAGAGGTCATTCAAGTATTACGTAAGCACCTTCCTCTTTTTATTTTTTTACTCTTTGATATTTCTCTCATCGTTGAAAATTGAAAAATATATTTTTTTTTTTGTTATAGTTAATAACCATCTTTCTCTCTTTTTGTTGATGTACAGTATATATTATATTAAAAAAAAAAAAAAATAAAAAAATGAGTTGGCTTCAAGAACAGACAGTTTTCTGTTTAAAGCTGCTGGTGCACTTGCTAGATGGCTGCTGCTTGTGTGCCTCCTTCTCTCTCTCTCCTCCCGTACCACCCACCCAGCCACCCATCCTCCCACGCATTCACAGTGTGGCCACGCCCACTGGGCGGGGAACGAACCCCGGCCCTCCACGGACAACGACGACATCGGACCGCCCCTTTTTATAAATCGCCAACCTTCACCTACCTATACCTGGTCATGTCCGTTCCCGGCGGCTCAATCAACAAATTTTTAGTTAAACCTTGTCATCACTTTCTTAAGATCATTTCCTATCTCAGTCTTGTATTTATGAGTGTAATCAGAATTCAATTAATACTAGCCGCTTGGTCCACCTTTTCTTAATCATATCCATTGAAAATAGTGGAACACTTTGTTTCTCCTTAAGGTTGTTCGGACATTAAAGCACTTTGTTAGATTAAAAGCTAATTTTTTTAATATGTCAAATACGTATAAAATAAAATTTTGAAGCAGATCTGACCCAGGGTTATCGTGTAATTAATTTTTAAAATATTGAAATTTAACATGTAGTCTATGGCGAATATCGACGAAACGCACACATATCGAATTATATAGCCACCTCTGCAATAGATACAAAAACAAAAAACTTACATTTTATCAATTCACTTCCGAGGAATACGTTAAAAATAAAATCAAAAGTTTCTGCCGTCCGCTTTTAAAGATATTTTAACAAGAAAGTCAAAAAATTCTCCAAAATGACAGTCACCAATATTTAAAAATAAGGAAGCATCGAGAGTCAGACCAGCCTGGCAACGTCGCATAAAATAATTGTCTTTTCTCGATGTCAGTTACATTTTTTTTCCATTTTACGATATTTTTTCTCGCAAATCGTCCATTGTGTTTAAACTGATTTGCATTAAACATTGTAATATATTAAATAAAATAAAATTGAAGGCTTTTAAGATTTAAAATAGATAGTTGATGAATGCAATGTTGCCAGTTCTATATTACGTGAAAAACTGCTCAAGTCAAAAGTCATTCATTTATTATTTTTGGTAATTAAATTATTAACTTAATACAATTATAAACTATGATAGGTCACGACTAAATTATAATAAGGAATTTTGGCATTCAAATTTTTAATTTTATTTAAAAAAAAATTTAGATTCTATTATGACTTACGATGTACTATCCGAACAACCTTAAGAAGACCAAAAAAAAAAAAAAAGAAATTGCTTAACCTCTTCTTACTCTGGAACTCTGAGATGTAGAACGTATATATATATATATATATATATATATATATATATATATATATATATATATATATATATATATATATATATATATATATATATATATATATATATATATATATTTATATATAACAACCTTTTTCTCACAAAAATTAAAATTAAAATAAATTTCCTACCCTAAATCTAGATAAATAAGAGTCTTAAAGAACCAACAACAGGACGGGGGGAGGTTTTAAGAATTTACCCCGGGGACTAAACGTGACGCCACGTTATTCGACGCGGTGAGTGTTGATGGTGTGAATCTCAGAACCAATAGTGGGTTCAGGGGAGCGAAATAGGTACTATTATCTTCTATATATATAATAGCGGAGTGTCCGTCCGTCTCACGCTTTATTTGACCAACTTTCAGTGGTTTTGAAACATATAGCTTCTCCTTTTTTTTTATTAATATTCTCCACCTCAATCTGCAATAATAAAAAATTTTCTTTTGAATTATAGACATGATGATGGTTAGATAACCGAAACCGAAAATGCAGTCGTCAAGTCAATTAAAATTGTAGTATAATTAAAATTTTTTATGAATTTAATATTCTATATATTAATATATATATAATAGCGGAGTGTCCGTTTGTGTGACCATCTTCCCGTTGAAATTTTGAAACGAAATTTTTTTTGTCTTATAGAGGACATTATATAGATTCCAGGAAAAATACTCAGAGCCTGAAGTTGAAAAGGGGAAGCGCGAAAAATTCCAGAATATTCAGAATTTGCGCATTGGAAAGCATTGAATTTTATCTTGCCTTATCAAAAATTAAAGACAAATGAAAAATTTTTTTTTTTTTTTTTTTTTTTTTTTAGAAAAAACATTCACACTTTTTTCTCATTCACACTCACACTCACACACACTTCATACAGTCTTTTCGGCAACTCAGGCCATATAAGACTTTTACGATATCCGTTATTAATAATTATACATATATGGGGTCCAGGCATTCTTATTTAAGCTATTTGGATCCAATTGGCTTAAATAAAATCATCGGACTGCCTGGGGTCCGAACCCGCGACGTTTGGAAATGAAAAATTAAAGCCAATTAAAATTAATAAAAATTAAATCTCTCAAATGAAAAGTAATAAAAATTGATATATGGACCGTTTATTTTGAAAGTGATGTAAGTCCATTTTCTATTGTTTCGAGAAAATGAAAGGTAAACATATCTGTTTATTAAAAAATCTATGTACCGACCAATTTAAAATGTACAAAACATGTGAATTTTTTAAGAAATTTACCACTAGCTAGTTATACATAGAAAAATTTACATTATTTTAAGCATAAATTATATGATATCTCATTTTTTTAAAAAATGGACTTAACACCACTTTCAAAATAAACCGTCCATATAATTAATTTTTAAATTGAAACTTTTATTTGATGGACTCAAATTTTTTCGCTCTTCTATCAGCATGTCGCGTTACAAGCCGTGACGTCATGTCAAGGGTCATGACGCTACAAGCCATGTCGTCACAAGCCGTGACGATAAAAATAGGAAAGTTGAAATTTAATATATATGACGAATTATAAAAAAATAATTGTGAGATTTAATTATTCAATTTTTAAATTGATAAAACATAATTTTTAAAATAATTTAAAAATGATTCAATTAACATGCCTCTATTGATTTCCCATTTTCCAATTATTAAGTTAAGATTAAAAACGCGATTTTAATACCCTTAATTGAAAAATTTGCCCTCGGGGGTTTTGTGTAGAGGTTAGCGTGCTAACCTTGTATACCAAACGTCGCGGGTTCGGACTCCGGGCAGTCCGATGATTTTATTTAAGCCATTTGGATACCAAATGGCTTAAATAAGAATGCCTGGACCCCTAATATGTGTATATTATCAATAACGGATATCGTTTAAAGTCTTAAATGGCCTGAGTTGCCGAAAAGACCGTGTGAATGTGTGTGTGAGTGTGAGTGTGAATGAGAAAAAAGTGTGAATCTTTTTTTAATTAAAAAAAAAAAAATTGAAAAATTTTCAGGTAAACACCTACGATCCGAAAAAAAAAGTTTCACTTGCATCGTGGTTTCCATAAAACCACACAATTTCTTTTTTTATTAAAGAGATCTGGGGTGGGGATCCGGATTAGGGATCAAGACAGACAGGCAGACGGACACTCCGCCTTTTATATATATATATGGAGATTTTTTTTTAAGATAAGACAGATATGTCTTTTTACAGTACTAAGATATTTAATATTTTAGTAAATGAACTAGCCGCGTCGCCCGCCTTCGGCGGGCTCGCGCGATCGGGGGCTTCGCCCCCCTGGACCCCCCCTCCACTGGCTCGGCCGCCTGCGGCGGACCCTCGCCTTTTCTTATTTATGAGAACCCGTGGCGCCCGCCTTTGTCATACAGACAGGGGGGCTTCGGCCCCCTTGACCCCCTACTAGCTGGCTCGGGCCCGCCTGCGGCGGACCCTCGCCTTGCTTCTTACTAATGAAAAGAAAAGAATTACTACCTATTCCAATCCAGAGCCTGCTTGAGGATTTG
>JAKCPI010023954.1:0-11359 GCA_023213315.1 Euborellia annulipes | reverse complement strand
TCATCATTGATTATTGATTATGCCCAAAAATTTAAAATCGTCTTGAAGCATGTGTTGTCTTGACATAAAAAAATTATAAAAAATTTTCCTAGTGTTTTTTCATCAAAAGAAAGCTTTTTAGGGGGCGCCCCAAGAAACTTAAATTTTAACGACCACTCTAAGATATATACAGTAGATTAATAAATATAAATTAAATATATAGGACAAGAGAGAGTAAAAAGAGAGGAAAAAGAAAGTATCAAATTTTATAATTGAAGGTTTACTTCTTTTAAATTCGTAAGATGGAGTTCACGATAATTAAACAAAGTATTGAACTTTATTTTTCGCATGGGCGTAACTAGAGAATTTGGCTGGGGGGCATGGCCATTCTCGGTGGGGGGAACAAGCTACCCACCGGGATCCCCTCTCCCCCCCCCCTAGTTACGCCCATGGTTATACGGGAATTTTATTGCCATAAAATAAAGAATTCAATTTGACTGACAAACCAACATATCTCGATATGTTTTTTTTGGGATTTTACCATTACAAATTTTGTTTTTATAAGAATTCCCAATAAGATAGACAGAGAAAAACTGAAATGGAAAAGATTATTTTAAAATTTTAGAAATTCGACATTTTAGCCTTTGTTTTATTTAAATTGTAATTATTAATTAAAATGATATGTATTTGTGTTAAATTTACTTTGAAATGTATAAGATATTTCATATTAAATGTTTAATAAATTAAAGAATCATTAAGATAGATTAGAACAAGTCTTTTTAAGAAATAACAAAGTGTTACGTTTTCATTGACGCACAGTGGATTTAATTGAAAGAAAATATCCTCTCTGTAGGACACAGTCCTTTATAATAACTAGAGACCGGACAAAAAAGCATTAAAAAATGGAAAAAAAGTGCTTAAAAAGCATAAAAATCTTGAATAATAAGTTGTTAAATAAGCATAAAAGTTAAAAAAAGCATCTAATAAGCAATTTTTACTCATACCAATGGCGTATACAAATTTTTTTTTTAAAGAAAAATTGCAAAAATTTTGTTTTTGCGGAACCAAATTTTTTCACCCTGATGAAAAAATTTTTTTCCAGGGCTATATTTTTTCGTACTGCGGAGTTTTTGAAATTTTTTTTTTTTTTGGGAGGCGGGGCGGGCCCCCTCCCCCCTCCTTATATACGTCCCTGGTGTATCCGTGTGTGAATGGGAAAAAGTGTGTTTTTTAATTTAAAAAAAAAAAAAAAATTATAAATATTCGTAAAATAAGTTCAAATAAGCATGAAAGGGAAAAAAAAAGCATGAAAACTCAAAAAAAGCAAAAAAAGCATAAAAATGCAATCTCAATACACTTAGTTTTCCTAATTCGTATAGAAATTAAATATCTAATGGTTGCTTATAAAATTGAGCAATAAGCATTTTGCTTAAAATCCGGTCTCTAATAATAACCAAACTGTTGTCGGGATGGGTTCAAAAATTATTCATATATTTGGTGATAGAAACATCAGCAGCAGCTTCCAAAACGTTTCGGTTCTTTTTATTTAAGAACGTCGAAACGTCTCGGGTGATTCGAACCTGCATACAGAGTCTTTTTATTGGCTGCTCCTGCCCACAATATTCTTTCTATACTTCTCACAGCCAATACTTCGAACAGAAACATCAATTGTCTCCAGTGGCGTCATTTTGACTGTTTCTCGAGAGGGGGGGGGGGGCAAACATTTTTTTTTCTTAAAATTTACTTGCAATTAGGTACTCAAATTTGGCCAATTAATTGTTTAATTTTGTACAGTTTATATAATCGTAGATATATTTTGTAATATTTTATTTAAAACAATATAAAATTTTATAAAAATCAGAGCCCTTGGGGGGTGGGGGGGAGACAAATGTCAATGACGCCACTGATTGTCTGTGTTTTTTTTCGTTCAGAAAGGACTCGTTTGTCTTTTCTTTATTATATCAGAATTTTATTTCATTGACTGGCGGTAATCCAAATACATCCAGTAAAATCGTCCTTTCTATTTGCTCTCCGAACATGTATCCTTCCTAGGTTATATTTCTAAATATTTATTGTTTTTGTTTCATTAAGTTAAGGTGATGAGAAGCCCGAAAAAGGGGTTACAAAATTTTAAAAAGCCTCGTTGACACATTACAATCGTCTCTTTTGTTACTTTTTGCTTGTTAGAGTTTTTTTTTTTTTTTATATCTTTTCTATCTATCATTATATAATAAAACGTAAACTTGATTTGCAAATAAAGTCGGCCAAGTGGCATGCATGATGGCTAAGTTCAAGGCGAAAAAAAAAACCTGGAGGCCTCTCACACACAGACATTCAAGATTGGCAAATCATTGTAGCTTGCCTATCCAAGGGCCTAGACACGCCCATATTTGCTTAACCAACATGAACATCTCTCTTTTATTAAATACCGAGATTTTATGAAAATACTTGTTTTAAACATAAATGGTGTAAATAAATGTACCTGGAGCTCTAAATATATGGCCTAAAATGCCGAAAAAAAAAAACATAAAAGAGAAACAAATTCATAGCGAGATAAATAAAATAGATGTAATCCAATTAAAGGGGGTAATCCCCCCCCCCCCGAGATTTAAAAATAAAAAATAAATAATTTTTAATGTAAAATTTTACGTTCATTCAATGGATTAGTGCAATTAAAATTTGAATTTCTTTGGATTGGAAGATTTATTGCAATAATTTTCGACCAAGGTATTATAGGTCAGGTTGTAATAATAAAAAGAGATATTTTTATTATTGTTCGCTTTATTGCAGAATTGGCTACTGCGCTAGCAAGCAGTTTCGGTGGGAATTATCCACCATCTTCAGGCCTGAAAATATATTTATTATTAATTACAATTTTCTTATTTTATACCTAATGTTGTTTCTATTAGACAAAATTGTATCTTTAGGCCTACATATTTCAGTCACAATAAACATATTATATTATAAGCTATTTTTAATTTTTTTTTTATGCAGGTAAATAAAACTCAAAAAATAGCTTATAATATAATATGTTTATTGTAACTGATATATGTAGGCCTAAAGATACAATTTTGTCTAATAAGAAACAACATTAGGTATAAAATAAGTAAATTGTAATTAATAATAAATTAGGAACCGACCGAATATTCGGTTTCGGTTTCGGCCAGTTTCGGCCAAAAATCATGGTTTCGGCCGTAGTTTCGGTTTCGGCCAAAAAGTAGCCGAAACTTGAGTCTTAAAAAAAAAGGTCAAATGATTTTCACTTGAAGGAGAAAAAATTATTTTTTGTCTCCCTAAAAAAATGGTAAAATGATTTTCACGGGAGGGAAAAAAAATTTCAAAAAAAAAAAAAAATATATACATTTTTTTATAGGAAATACAAGTTTCGGTTTCGGTTACGGTTTCGGCCGAAACTAAGGTTGAGGCCGAATATTCGGTTTCGGTTTCGGCTGAAAATCTTGTTTCGGTCGGACCCTATAATAAATATATTTTCAGGCCTGAAGATAATGGATAATTCCCACCGAAACTGCTTTGCTAGCGCAGTAGCCAGTTCTGCAATAAAGCGAACAATAATAAAAATATCTCTTTTTTTATTATTACAACCTGACCTATAATACCTTGGTCGAAAATTATTGCAATAAATCTTCCAATCCAAAGAAAAGTAAAATTTTAAAAATTAATACTTAAAATTTGATTTGTATTTATATTCGGGCAAACAAGTACAGAATGCGCCTTTTTACCGAAATTAAGAAAAAATAGTGTGCTGTGTGGCCAGTCACACCAGATTACCCCTAGCCCCGAGAAACACTTCTGGATCCGCTTTTTATCGCATGCGATATGACGTCATTTATGACCCAAGCGTCTGATTGCATGGGTTTTGGGCTGATTCCCTATGTTCTTTTTTTTTTTGCAAACATTTTTCCAATTTTCGACCAATCACAGAATCGGACTGTTTAATAATTTTATACTATACAGTGTGACTCTATGACTGTAAGTTTAACAATTTTATTTTTTTGTTTGTAAAAATAGAGAGTAATTAAAAAACATCTTGTATTAATATTTTAGCCAACCACTGAAGAAGTCATACAAAGTGGACGAAACATTGTCTGGGGTCAAATAAAGTTTTGTTTTAAAAAACTTTTTGACTTTTAATTGAATCTACTGGTCCGAATCCTATTGGAAATTGCAAAGAGGGGGTTCCTGAGCTTCATCAAAAATATATATAAATAGTTGAATAGATAAAATGCCACATTTCGCCTCAAGGCGGGGCTTAAGATCTAACAAGGAGAGTACACGGTTGACTCGTCACCGATTTTTATCTCCTTTATTTGGTGAATCTATACTGAAAAATATTTGTATTCTGATCGAACTTTGTTCCAATGCGCCCTGCTAACAATTTGTTTTTTTCTCATCTGAGAATTTTAAAATCTGAAAGGATTGTTATAAGGCTCAAAGAAAAGCATATCAACAACAACAACTGATAGCGTAACGGGTAGAGAAGAAGATTAGTAATCCAGGGATCCCAAGTTCAAAACTTGAGTTGTCATTTTTTTTTTTTTAGTATTATTTATTGTATAAAAAATAAATATTATATTTATTTATAAAAATATTTTATTTATATTTGCGACATATTTATTACATATTTATACAGAAAACAATGAATAATAAGTAAATTAGATATATAAATGAATAATTCAGGGGCGCGTAAAATATAAGGGGGGAGGTCGAGGGGCCGAGGGCATATATCCTATATATAGGAATATAGAGCCAATAATGGGTCTCGCCTCCCACCCCGAAATGTTTGCGCAACCCCATAGCGCGAAAAATGTTGGCTCCACTAAAGAGAAAATGTTCCGCGAACGGCACATGAAGAAAATTCTTGGTTTCGCTGGTGGCAAAAATTTTGCGTCTCTAAAAAAAAAGGTAATATTTTTCGGACATATATACAATATACAGTATCTAATTGATTTATTATTCATTGTTTTCTGTATAAATATGTAATAAATATGTCGCAAATATAAATAAAATATTCTTTATAATATAATATAATATTTATTTTTTATATAATAAATAATACAAAAAAAAAAAAGCCAATGACAACCCAGGTTTTGAACGTGGATCCCCGGATTACTCAATCCTCTCCCTCTACACGTTACGGGCTATCAGTTGTTGTTGTTGATATGCTTTTCTTTGAGCCTTATAACAATCCTTTTCAGATTTTACACCTCAGATGAGAAAAAAAATTGTTACGGCGCATTCGACGAAAAAAGTTCGATCAGAAGTACAAATATATTTTCAGTATAGATTCCCCAAATAAAAGGAGATCAAAATCGGTGACGAGTCAACCGTGTACTCCTCCTTGTAAGATGTGTTAGGTGTCAAATGGGCATAAGAACATTAATTAGATTTTATCCTTGGCTCCGAGCCTGCATATCATCAGAAGATGGTTTTAAAATATTACCTTACTATTATTATTAATTGAATTTAACTGAATTTATATTATGTAGGCCTACAATTATTTTACTAGTTAATTTCTTGTTTTGCTTATTTATTCATCTTACGTATATTTATATTTTTGTATTATTATTATTATTAATATTATTATTATTATAAAATAATAATAATAATAATAATAATGTAGCTCTTGGACCTGTCATCAATAAGGCTCACGCTGTGATGAAGGTCCTTGAGGAAGGAATAAAGGGATTAATATTATTTTTTTTTTCTAGAAACCATCGGCCTATATTATTGTATTAAATAGAATTTAAATCTAGCAAATTTGTTTTTAAAAAAGAAAAGTTATGTAAAATTGGTTAAATCACACCAAATTTTTTTTTCTTTCAATAGTCGTATTTCATCCAGTGGCGTAACGTACGCCCCGCAGACCCCGCAATGCGGGGGGCGGACCTTGGGAGGCCCACGGGCCGAGCCGGGCTAAAAAACTGTATCTCCTCAGGAAAAAACGGAAAATTTAATGAAAATTTGTCTTTGAGAGGACCCGGGCTTCAGGGAATTCATGTATTTTAAAAATATTTTTTGTAAGGTCTAATAATGGGGCCCGAAATAAAGGTTTGCGGGGGGGGGGGGGGCAGCTAAAAAACGTTACGCTACTAATTTCATCCCTTTTCTTTAATCGACATCTTGTTGTTCACTTGAGGCTGTTGGAAAATCCACTTTTTTTTATACGTAACAATAAATGGTAAAATTCTTTATACGCTTATCAGTCAGCGTGTCTTCTTAAACCTCCAAGCTGATAATAAAGAGAATAAAAGAATTTTATCATTTATTGTTACGTATAAAAAAAAAGTCATTTTCCAACAGCCTCAAGTAGAACAACAAGATGTCGATTAAAGAAAAGGGATGAAATTAGTAGCGTAACGTTTTTTAGCTGCCCCCCCCCCCCCCGCAAACCTTTATTTCGGGCCCCATTATTTAGACCTTACAAAAAATATTTTTAAAATACATGAATTCCCTGAAGCCCGGGTCCTCTCAAAGACAAATTTTCATTAAATTTTTCCGTTTTTTCCTGAGGAGATACAGTTTTTTAGCCCGGCTCGCGCCCGTGGGCCTCCCAAGGGTCCGCCCCCCCGCATTGCGGGGTCTGCGGGGAGCGGCCCGTTACTGCTCTACTGGATCAAACTACGACTATTGAAAGAAAAAAAATTTGGTGTGATTTAAACTAATTTTACATAACTTTTCTTTTTAAAAAAACAAATTTGCTAAGATTTAAATTCTATTTAATACAATAATATAGGCCGATGGTTTCTAGAAAAAAAAAAAATAATATTAATCCCTTTATTCCTTCCTCAAGGACCTTCATCACAGCGTGAGCCTATTGATGACAGGTCCAAGAGCTACATTATTATTATTATTATTATTATTTTATAATAATAATAATATTAATAATAATAATACAAAAATATAAATATATGTAAGATGAGATAAATAAGCAAAACAAGAAATTAACAATAAAATAATTGTAGGCCTACATATTATAAATTCAGTCAAATTCAATTAATAATAAGTAAGGTAATATTTTAAAACTATCTTCTGATGATATGCAGGCTCGGAGCCAGGGATAAAATCTAATTAATGTTCTTATGCCCATTTGCACCAACACATCTTACAAGGAGAGTACACGGTTGACTCGTCACCGATTTTGATCTCGCTTTTGATGTTGGGGAATCTAACTGAAAAATATTTGCATGATACTGTCGAACTTTTCAGTCGAATGCGCCCTGTAACAATTTTTTTCTCATCTGAAATTTTAAAATCTGAAAAGGATTGTTATAAGGCTCAAAGAAAAGCATATCAACAACAACAACTGATAGCGTAACGTGTAGAAGGGAGAGGATTAGTAATCCAGGGATCCCACGTTCAAAACCTGGGTTGTCATTTTTTTTTTTTTTTTTTTTTTTTTTTTTTTTTTTGTATTATTTATTATATAAAAAATAAATATTATATTATATTATAAAAATATTTTATTTATATTTGAGACATATTTATTACATATTTATACAGAAAACAATGAATAATAAATCAATTAGATACTGTATATTGTATATATGTCCGAAAAAATATTACCTTTTTTTTAGAGACGCAAAATTTTTGCCACCAGCGAAACCAAAATTTTCTTCATGTGCCGTTCGCGGGAACATTTTCTCTTTTGTGGAGCCAACATTTTCGCGCTATGGGGTTGCGCAAACATTTCGGGGGGGGGGAGGCGAGAGACCCATTATTGGCTCTATATTCCTATATATGTAGGATATATGCCCTCGGCCCCTCGACCTCCCCCTTATATACGCCCCTGAATTATTCATTTATATATCTAATTTACTTATTATTCATTGTTTTCTGTATAAATATGTAATAAATATGTCGCAAATATAAATAAAATATTTTTATAATATAAATATAATATTTATTTTTTATACAATAAATAATACTAAAAAAAAAAAATGACAACTCAAGTTTTGAACTTGGGATCCCTGGATTACTAATCTTCTTCTCTACCCGTTACGCTATCAGTTGTTGTTGTTGATATGCTTTTCTTTGAGCCTTATAACAATCCTTTTCAGATTTTTAAAATTTCAGATGAGAAAAAAAAAATTGTTACAGGGCGCATTGGACGAAAAGTTCGATCAGAATACAAATATTTTTCAGGTATAGATTCACCAAATAAAAGGAGATCAAAATCGGTGACGAGTCAACCGTGTACTCTCCTCCTTGTTAGATCTTAAACCCGCCTTGAGCGAAATGTGGCATTTTATCTATTCAACTATTTATATATATTTTTGATGAAGCTCAGGAACCCTCTTTACAATTTCCAATAGGATTCGGACCAGTAGATTCAATTAAAAGTCAAAAAAGTTTTTTAAAACAAAACTTTATTTGACCCCAGACAATGTTTCGTCCACTTGCTGTATGACTTCTTCAGTGGTTGGCTAAAATATTAATACAAGATGTTTTTAATTACTCTCTATTTTTTACAAACAAAAATAAAATTGTTAAACTTACAGTCATAGAGTCACACTGTATAGTATAAAATTATTAAACAGTCCGATTCTGTGATTGGTCGAAAATTGGAAAAAATGTTTGCAAAAAAAAAAAAAAGAACATAGGGAATCAGCCCAAAACCCATGCAATCAGACGCTAGGGTCATAAATGACGTCATATCGCATGCGATAAAAGCGGATCCAGAAGTGTTTCTCGGGGCTGGGGGTAATCTGGTGTGACTGGCCACACAGCACACCTATTTTTTCTTAATTTCGGTAATTTAAAGGCGCATTCTGTACTTGTTTGCCCGAATATAAATACAAATCAAATTTTTAAGTATTAATTTTTAAAATTTTACTTTTCTTTGGATTGGAAGATTTATTGCAATAATTTTCGACCAAAGGTATTATAGGTCAGGTTGTAATAATAAAAAAAGAGATATTTTTATTATTGTTCGCTTTATTGCAGAACTGGCTACAGCGCTAGGCAAGCAGTTTCGGTGGGAATTATCCATTATCTTCAGGCCTGAAAATATATTTATTATAGGGTCCGACCGAAACAAGATTTTCAGCCGAAACCGAAACCGAATATTCGGCCTCAACCTTAGTTTCGGCCGAAACCGTAACCGAAACCGAAACTTGTATTTCCTATAAAAAAATGTATATATTTTTTTTTTTTTGAAATTTTTTCCCACTCCGTGAAAATCATTTTACCATTTTTTTAGGGAGACAAAAATTTTTTCTCCTTCAAGTGAAAATCATTTTGACCTTTTTTTTAAGACTCAAGTTTCGGCTACTTTTTTGGCCGAAACCGAAACTACGGCCGAAACCATGATTTTTGGCCGAAACTGGCCGAAACCGAAACCGAATATTCGGTCGGTTCCTAATTTTATTATTAATTACAATTTACTTATTTTATACCTAATGTTGTTTCTTATTAGACAAAATTGTATCTTTAGGCCTACATATATCAGTTACAATAAACATATTATATTATAAGCTATTTTTGAGTTTTATTTACCTGCATAAAAAAAATTAAAAATAGCTTATAATATATGTTTATTGTGACTGAAATATGTAGGCCTAAAGATACAATTTTGTCTAATAAGAAAAAACAACATTAGGTATAAAATAAAGGAAAATTGTAATTAATAATAAATATATTTTCAGGCCTGAAGATGGTGGATAATTCCCACCGAAAGCTGCTTGCTAGCGCAGTAGCCAATCGGTCTGCCCTAAAGCGAACAATAATAAAAATATCTCTTTTATTATTACAACCTGACCCTATAATACCTTGGTCGAAAATTATTGCAATAAATCTTCCAATCCAAAGAAATTCAAATTTTAATTGCACTAATCCATTGAATGAACGTAAAATTTTACATTAAAAAATTATTTATTTTCTTATTTCTAAAAATCTCGGGGGGGAATTACCCCCTATAAATTTGGATTACATCTATTTTATTTATCTCGCTATGAATTTGTTTCTCTTTTATGCTTTTTTTTTTTTTTTTTTTTTCGGCATTTTAGGCCATATATTTAGAGACTCCAGGTACATCTTATCTGCACCGATTTATGGTTAAAATAAGTATGTCACAAAATCTCCGTAGATAATAAATGAGATGTATCATGTTGAAAACAGTCAAGCAAAATATAAGCGCTGTCTAGGCACCTTGGATGAGACAAACTACAATGATTTTGCCAATCTTGAAATGAGTCAGTTGTGTTGAGAGGCCTCCAGGTCTTTTTTTTTCACCAGAACTTAGCCATCATGTCCATGCCACTTGGCCGACTTTATTTGCAAATCAAGTTTACGTTTTATTATATAATGATAGATTGAAAAGATATAAAAAAACTCTAAAACAAAAAACAACAAAAGAGACGATTGTAATGTGTCAACGAGGCTTTTTTAAAATTTTGTAACCCTTTTTCAGGCTTCTCATCTGCTTAATGAAACAAAAACAATAAATATTTGAAATATAACCTAGGAAGGATACATGTTCGGAGAGCAAATAGAAAGGACGATTTTACTGGATGTATTTGGATTACCGCCAGTCAATGAAATAAAATTCTGATATAATAAAGAAAGACAAACGAGTCCTTTCTGAACGAAAAAAACACAGACAATCAGTGGCGTCATTGACATTTTTGCCCCCCCCCCCCCCCCCCCACCCCCAAGGGCTCTGATTTTTATAAATTTTATATTGTTTTAAATAAATATTACAAAATATATCTACGATTATATAAACTGTACAAATTAAACAATTAATTGGCCAAATTTGAGTACCTAATTGCAAGTAAATTTTAAGAGAAAAATGTTTGCCCCCCCTCTCGAGAAACAGTCAAAATGACGCCACTGGAGACAATTGATGTTTTCTGATACAAGTATTGGCTGTAGAAGTATAGAAGAATATTGTGCGGGCAGGAACCGCTTAATAAAAGACTCTGTAGCAGGTTCGAATCACCCGAGACGTTTCGACGTTCTTAAATGAGTTGAAACGTTTTGGGCTTCTACTGATGTTTCTATCACCAAATATATGAATAATTTTTTAGAACCCATCCCGACAACAGTTTGGTTATTATTAGAGACCGGATTTTAAGCAAAATGCTTATTGCTCAATTTTATAAGCAACCATTAGATATTTAATTTCTATACAATTAGGAAAAACTAAGTGTATTGAGATTGCATTTTGGCGCTTTTTTTGCTTTTTTGAGTTTTCATGCTTTTTTTCCCTTTCATGCTTATTTGAACTTATTTTACGAATATTTATAATTTTTTTTTTTTTTTAAATTAAAAAACACACTTTTTCCCATTCACACACGGATACACCAGGGACGTATATAAGGAGGGGGGAGGGGGCCCGCCCCGCTCCAAAAAAAAAAAA